>OX393549.1:112613309-112739438 GCA_947650365.1 Chamaelirium japonicum
TTTATATAAATTATGCATTCCAGTACTCATTATTTTATATAAATTAGGGTAAATTACACAAAGACCCCTATAGTTTGACCAATTATCACTTACACCCCCTCATGTTTAAAACCCTACAAATGCCCCCCCCCCCCCCCCCCCCCCCCCCCCCCCCTAGTTTGAAAAACCATATACATAGACCCCCTTTGACGGCACTTTGAAGGGGGCGCAAGTGATGTGTTTTCCAAACTATAGGAAGGCATTTGTAGGGTTTTAAACAAGAGGGGGTGTAAGTGATAATCGGGTCAAACTAAAAGGGGTCTATGTGTAATTTACCCTAATTATTATAGATACTATTTTTTTTGCATTGATATCATCATGTCCTGCACCACTCGTGACCTGGCACCTGATCACAGCCATCTGTTACACCCGACAGGTGAATCAATCTCAGCCCAACCAGCAGGCAAAGGAGCGGCTGTGATCAGGCACCACATCAGAAATGACCTGATCAGGATGGAAAACTGGATGGCTAAATAGCATTGCTCCAAGAAATTTATATGATTCTCTGCTCTCTCATCAACATCACTGGTCCCCTTCATTAACATCTAAGGTTATATCACATCACCAGTCCTCATTGTACCAAACAATACATATAAACCTGCAGCAAATACTGTAAACACCCCCACAAAACATTAGCCTTCATGATTAGTCCAGCTTAGAACTGTTATCTTCCCAGAATTATGTGAAACAAAGGTGATCTCCCAATGTTGTCACCAAAACTTGAACTTCCCGCAACAGCCACTGATGATCATGTCAGCAGGCGGCTCCAAATATATTACTCGACGAACAACGATCAGCTCGTGTAGAGAGAGAAACCCTCACAATTACAGCGGCGTCACATGTGTCGACTCATTAAGAAAGAGGCATCCAAACACGGAATTGAAGAAATCGCGCCCTCTGATAACACCCCGGCTTCCTACAATAGCTTCGGTGTCGTACTTGCAAGCTCTGTTGCAATCTGGGCAATATGTCACCTGCGTTTGGAATTGTAAGGTCGTTAGTTTCCAAAGTACATTTATTTTGTTTTTTCACCAAAGTAGGGAGGCATCCTCCAACCGCCTCCCTATTTTGTTTTCTCACTATCTCGCTCGTCACGACTGGCGAGCGAGGGCCACTCGCTACAACGGTTGAGTGGAGATTTAAAACCGACGGCTGACGCCAGTGGACCGTTATACAAATAAAAAAAAAGCTTTAAAAATCTAAAAAATGGGGGGAAATAGGGAGGCAGTTGGAGTTGGCTTCCAAGAATGGCTCCCAATTCTAAGGGGAAGCCATCTCTCCCTACTTTTAGCTCCCTACTTTAGGGAGGCTGTTGGAGATGCTCTACGGCAAAGGGTGTCTTCGCATTCCAAGCAGTAAAGTGCAATAAGGTATATTTGGGTGAAATACAATACCTGTACTCTGTATCCTTTTAAAAAATTCACCCAAATGTATTGCGCTGTACTTAACTGCTTCGAATACAAACACTCCCGAAGTAACGTCATTCTTAAAAATGTTATCAAGAGCATGTACAGTTCTATTCTTAACATCAATTTTACACATATTCCAATGAAAGTAAAAGCAGTCAACACGATTATTTATCAGGTTTGCAAACATAAGCATTTGTGCTTAGATTTAACGGCATTTTCTATGTAAGTAGGGTATAAGTATGAAATAATATAATCACAGATGAGACTCCACACCATAACCATCAAGCCATGTCCCATCTACTTGGGGCCGGCTTTATAAATCCTGCTTCACCATCAACAAAGGGAACTCCAAATTATAAATAAATGAAAAAAGATTAACATGAAATTAACCTAAGAGCCAAATCCCATTGATATGGCTCAAATATATGGATAAAAGTAATCCACCAGGGTTTGAAAGAATTCTCTACCAGCGCATTCATAAAGTCACCCTTGGAAGGATATCATGATTGAGTTCCATAATTTTAGTGGCTTCCAAGAACCTGTAGTTAGTGTTGAGTCACACTGCATTTGTGAGCGAGGCCCCACAATATAGATTAAATTACAAATCAACCCTCTGACAGATTAATCGTGGAACACAACGACAATCTCAAGCAATAGAAGTAACAAAGCATAAAATAGGAAAAATATAACGAAAACAAAACACAAAAGTACACACAGTAGAGAGATTTTGCATGGAATGCCTTGCGGGAAAAAACCACGGGCGAAGACAATCCACTATAATGGAGAAACCAAAGAAGTTACAAGCACGCTCAACTTCAACGAGAAAACCCTAATTCACCTATAGGTTTATCTTCCCCTCAAGAATCTCACCAAGGTCTCTCTCAAATCGGCCATCAACATTTTTAATCAACCACACCAAGTTTGATCTCTTATACCCTTTATATAGTATATGGTTTACATCAAAACAAAAGACCCAAACCCATAATGATCAGATTCTAGAAGCGGACAAACTGATCAGTTGGCCATAGGGTCCGATCGGTCGATTTGGTACCAACCTGGGGAAACACCGTCGCGAGTAAATCCGATTGGGCTGTAATAGAACCGATCGGTCCCCAAGAACATACATCTCCTGTACTGTAGAACCCACCGACCGATTGGACAATAAGTTTCCCTGGTTCTCCGAAATTGAGCCAGAACTCAACGATTCTCCACCTTGGTGAAAATTCTGTTTGGGTCTGATCGTAATCTCCTATACACCCTGAAGGCGCCTAAACAAAACCTTAATGATATCTGAAATCGCGTTCTGAAGATGCACCAAAACACCCTGACGGTGCTAGCACCCCAAAGGTGCGAAACTCCTTCAAATCATCTCCACCAAGTTCAATCAATATGCTTAAACTTAAATCACTGTAACTGGCTTTGTCAACATATTAGAAGGATTCTCTCGCGTATAGATCTTTTTCACAAAAACAACGATATCCTTGATAGTCTTCCGAACAAAGTGATACCAAATATCAATATTCTTCGACCACGAGTTATGAACCTTATAATCATGCATCAAATAGATAGCACTTTGACTATCTGAAAATACCACCACACTGGGCTACAAGAAACCAAGTTCACCAAAAAATACCTCGAAGCCAAATCGCCTCCTTGGCCGCCTCTGTTATAGCCAAGTAATCTGCCTCCGTCGTCAACAATGCAATCGTGTCTTGTGGGAAGGCTTTCCAACTCACCAGACCCCCTGCTAATGTAAACACAATCTGTCATGGACATCCATTCAGATCATCAATATAGTCCGCATCAACATATCCCACTTGTGACAAAGTGTTCCAAAAGGCCAACCTCTTGAAGAGAGGAGACCACAACAGGTATATTAAGAGAGGCCACCTAGCTTGCGTTACCGATATAGGACAAATATTGATGGGATAGTCCCCCCTCCCCCTCACACATGGCACGAGTGGCAAGGTACAATCGGGCGACGTTCCCAAAGCGGGTCCAGCTCTGATACCATGTGACAACACCCGAGTGCTCGAAAACACCTACCTCTTGAAGAGAGATCACAATGGGTAGAGAGGCCACCCCACTCGTCTTACCGATGTGGGATTAATACCGATAGGATAATCCACACCACAGTATCTCTGAACGAATCATCGTCTCGCTAAAAGAGTAATCATCATTCGACTGAGATTTCAGAACATCGATATCAGATATGTTCTTTGCAGTGATGAACATATCATCCACATATAAAAGAAGGTATACCATATAATTGCCATGAACATGTTCTTAACACTGCCACTTCTCAGGATCGGACTATGTCGACTTGCTCTCTTCTTCTCACAACTGCACTATGTCGATCCGCCTTCTCTTGATCGGACTGTAAATATGTTTGTCCTCTTCTCACGATCGGACAGTGTCAATCCGCCATTCTCTCTCCCCGATCCACAACTCTTTTTTAGTTGTTGACGTAAACACGTACATGATTTCAGAACAGCAACCCGCCTTTTAGCGTCCATACGAAGATCCAGGAAGCCGATCAACGATCTGTCGGTCCCATTGGAAAGCTATTTTCATTATCTGCAACTTTGGTTTTCATTTCATGTAAATCCGATGAACGGATCAAGAGTTATTAAGTCTTATATTTCAGGTCAGCCTAGGTGCGGGGGATGTTCGCACCTGACTTGAGCCTAAAGTGCTTTAAGTCGCGTTAATCGGTTTTAATAATATCCATTGGATCTAAATTAGAACCAATGGATAGACGATGGCGATCGTTTGAGGCCCAAAGGAAGCCCGACCCGCGCCCCCCTTCTCCCTCTCTCCTACCCTCGCTGCACCTTGCCCGCGAGATTCGTCCGAGCGACATCTCCCCACTCTCTCTTCCGCGATCTCTCTCCCACTCTCTCCTTTATCTTCTTTTCTCCTTCTATTAAGGTCTCTTTAAACCCTAGTTGAGGGAGATTTTATTGAATGGTTTTCAGAAACCCTAGTTTTCAAGAACGGAGCCGTCGGCTTGTTCAAGAGATCGTCTATGATTTTTCATCCTTGCTTCTTTACCTATTCTTCCTCCGCAAGCTTCTTCATCTACCGCCCCGATTTCATCTACGACCTTTGCGAGAGATCACCGTAAGGGTTCTTCCTCGAAAATTGTCATCCTAGCTTCTTCACCTTGTCCTCCGGATCATCCTCCCTCCTCCGCCATCTCATCTATCGGATATCAGGAAAGCACTGGGTATTGACCAAAGCACGGATTAACGGTAATATCACTCTTTAGCTCTAATCGTCACTCGTGTTTACCATCGGCGTTATCCTTTGCTAATTTTCGGGCTTAGATCATCATTGACTTCATAGGTCTCCATCTCCCATTTGGTTCTTTAATTAGATCTATGTTTCTTTAATAAACTTGCCAAGTTATTTTATGGTTGTGAACTATTGTGCTTGCTGCGATTACAATTTATAAACTGAAAATCGCTCTTATCATTGTTGAAATATTGTTTGAAGGCTTGGAAACTATTGTCGGATGATGGCATGTGATTTCCCCTCTTGGTAGGTGCTGAAATTCAATTATATAGGGCTGAAAATTTGTTTTATCTATTAAAATTCTGCACATTAGTTTTTAAAGAAACATGCATGCATCAAGTTGATATGAGAGCAAGGCATTAGAGAATTTTCATTCTCTAACCGATCACTCAGTAAATTGCATGCTTGCTGATTTTTGGGTTTTATTTTCGGTTTCAGGTGCTTGAAAGTTTGTGTCGAATAACTTTGCATAATCAACTCACCACTACACGTAGGCACAACATCGCATTGTATTGAAGCATCATTGTCAAGTTATTGCCATGAATTATCTGGGTGAACGATTCGAATTTAATTCGGTTATGCTCTTCTCTACTTGGCGGTACTCTCCGTCACATCTTAAGGACAACCCGCTTTACGGTCGTACCTATGGCCGACATGTTCCATACCAAACAAAAGAAAATTCTTTTATTTACAAAGAGATTAAATCATTTCGTTTTGCATTTTCACCGACGTCCGCTTGGGATAAAGACTGTGCAATCCAAATCAAAGAGAAAGCCAGTAAGTTGAACCTCTTCTATCGACCCTTCATCCAATGGTTCCCCCATGAGCCTGAAGGATGGACACGACAATCACGGTTTGCAACTGTGTTAGGTGTGATGGATGATATTGAACATGAGTTAGGGGAAAAAGAGCGACGTAGGAAAGAAAATGTAGTTAGACAAAAGAAAGATAAGCCAAAGGCTACTCAGGGTCAACAAGTCAAGGGATCACTAGAAGCTACCCCCGAACCTTCTAAAGAACCTTCACCAGAGAGTGGCATAGAAAACCCTAATCTTGAATGCCATAATGATAAAGGAGGATTTAACAAAGGTTGATCTCATAGAAATGACTTGGCCCTAAAGCCACATGAGTCAAGTTTCTTACCTTCCATATCCTTCCAGAGTCAAAGTGATCCTCTTGTCAGCCCGAAATTAGACATTCCGACAAGCTTTCCATATGAATATCAAAGGCTTAGCGACGAGTTGCATCATATTCTATGTCATACTACGTGTGAATCACATTTAGACTTTGTAGGGTTTGATTGCATTGATATGAGTTGTGTGCTTGACCATGACATAATTACATGCAAAACATCAACATCATTGCATCAATTTTTCAAATTAGCAAGTGTAGAGTTTAATGATGATCCAGAATTTAACTTTTTTGATTTAATTTCATGGCTGCAAAGTTACGAGCTTTTATCACTACTGCATAAATCCACATTGTTTCCTTTTTGTCAAACTTTAATTGAGATGATTAACAAGAATTGTGAATTCATGTTTATATCTCATAATAGCAATAAAGGCAAATGGACGCAGCTTCTGAGTATAGGATCCTATTTGAATGTTGAAAGCGCAAGCCACTTCCTGCAGTATATTAAGCACCCGCAACCCAGCGCCTTGATAGATTATCTGTGCCAAACACGCGAGCAAGAACCCCGCAACACACTAATCTCATGCAGCCACTCTCTTCATATGTCGTTGTTGCACCTGTTTACCTATTACCCTTTTACGGCTATGAAGTTGATATCTTGCTTAATTTGTTTAACGTGCTGAGGAGGATATATGGATGTCATTTCAAGTCTTTTCGTGCTGATAAGGGGACGGAACCTCCAGACCCAGGAGGATGGAGTGGCAACGAGTTGCGGCTGATGCTTCTTCGTGGTGTGGACTTCCCCTTTGATCCCGACCCCACTCGAGCGGAGTCGAGTTCTTTTGGGTCCGGGAGGCTTGACATAGGCACGTACATGATTTCAGGATAGCAACCCACCTTTTTGCTTCCCTACAGAGATCCAGGAAGCCGATCGACGATCCGTCGATCCCATTGAAAAACTCTTTTCATTATCTGCAACTTTTCAGGACAGCAACTCACCTTTTTGCTTCCCTACAGAGATCCAGGAAGCCGATCGACGATCCGTCGATCCCATTGAAAAGCTCTTTTCATTATCTGCAACTTTGGTTTTTCTTTCATGTAAATCCAATGAACGGATCAAGAGTTATTAAGCCATATATTTCAGGTCAGCCTAGGTGCGGGGGATGTTTGCACCCGACTTAAGCCTAAAGTGCTTTAAGTCGCGTTCGTCGATTTTAATAATATCCATTGGATCTAATCTAGAACCAATAGATAGACGATGGAGATCGTTTGAGGCCCAAAGGAAAACCATAGGAAGCCTGAGAAAAGCCTGTTATGTGCCCCTCTTCTCTCTTTCTCTCTCTTACTCGCGTGGCACCTTGCTTGCGGGATTTGTCCGCACGACCTCTTCCCTTTCTCTTCCGCGACCTCTCTCACTCCCTTCTCTTCTTTTCTCCTTCTATTTAGGGTCTCTTTAAACCCTAGTTGGGGGAAATTTTATTGAATGATTTTCGGAAACCCTAGTTTTCAAGAACGGAGCCGTCGGCTTGTTTGAGAGATCATCTACGATTCTTCATCCTTGCTTCTTTACCTATTCTTCCTCCGCAAGCTTCTTCATCTACCGCTCCGATTTCATGTGAGATCGGCACAAGGATTCTTCTTTCTCAGAGATCGTCGTCCTTGCTTCTTCACCTCGTCCTCCGGATCACCCGCCCTCCTCCGCCATCTCGTCTATTGGATATCGGGAACGCACCGGGTATTGACCAAGGCACGAATTAACGACAATATTACTCTTTAGCCATAATCGTCACTCGTGTTTACCATCGGTCTTATCCTTTGCTTATTTTCGAGCTTAGATCATCATTGGCTTCATAGGTCTTCATCTCCCATTGGTTCTTTAATTAGATATATGTTTCTTTAATAAACTTGCCAGGTTATTTTGGTTGCGAACTACTGTGCTTGCTGCGATTACAATTTATAAACTGAAATTCGCTCTTATCATTGTTGAAATATCGTTTGAAGGCTTGGAAACTATTGTTGGATGATGGCATGTGATTTTCCCTCTCTTGGTAGGTGCTGAAATTCAATTACATAGGGCTGAAAATTTGTTTTATCTATTAAAATTCTGCACATTAGTTATTAAAAAAACTTGCATGCATCAATTGTGACGATCGTGATCTCACAGGAGGTGCCGAGCACTTTCTTCGGTCGAGTTCTTGCCTCCTTTGGGATCTCGCGTGACCACATATCTCTTCCTTGTGCCTTCGTTATCGCTCCACCTATTTGGCATTGGGCCTCAGCGACCATTGCATGTTCCTCAGTTAGCTTGCTTGTAGGCTGGACATTATCTTTACTTTACAGAAAGGGGTGTATTTTTCCTTGGTTTTTTTTTTCCAAGTTAAGAAATCTGATGTTGGTTTATACCCTACATCAGTTTGAGAGGGGAGGTGTTAATCCCACATGATATGTGGTATTGTAATGGTGTGCGTTCTCTCCCTATAGAAGAAGAGGTGGTGTTATGTAATGTGATAATTAATACAAGAGATTATTCTCTCTCTCTCTCTCTCTCTCTCTCTCTCTCTCTCTCTCTCTCTCTCTCTCTCTCTCTCTCTCTCTCTCTCTCTCTCTCTCTCTCTCTCTCTCTCTCTCTCTCTCTCTCTCTCTCTCTCTCTCTCTCTCTCTCTCTCTCTCTCTCTCTCTCTCTCTCTCTCTCTCTCTCTCTCTCAAAATATGAAGTTCATTACAAGCCTACACCTCTAGTCAGTTTAAGCTTTTGTTTAGTCACTTTTGACGGTATCTTCTCCATATTTTTTTTACGGCACCAATCTCTGCATCCCAAGTTGATAATTATACATCAGTTTGTCCATCTAGTTATGTTTCCTTCATTTGGGTTCATTCGCAAGTATTCAGCTAGATCTTTCTTTATGGAGGTAAACCTATTCACATCACACACATCTCAAACAATGAAGTTGGTGGATTAATGTTTAACATATATAATTAGAAAAACTACGTAACTAATAAGGTATGTCTCCCTAGTCTCTACCCATAGCCAAACTTCGAGATATGTCATGATAGGCCCCTCTCTTTCCAAACTTTTCTATAAAGAGTTGGGCACTGTTTCCAAGGGTGACGCTAGGTTAAGCATTGTTCGTAACCATTGTAGAAATAAGGAATAAGTGGAAACTAGAACCAACAACTGAGATAGAGTCATTTACATATGCCTATGAGTCACTGTATATTCCCAGTTGTCCGACATAAATTACTTGCTACAAATTTTAACTAAAAGGATGTACAATCATTTCATCATCTTGTTTCATATATCATGTACGTGTTCTTGCATAAATTTCAAATGCATGTGTTTGCATGATTAACATCTAGATTATTAGATTATTAGCACACAGTACACCGAAACATAAAGAGCATAGAAAGCTCGCATTTTTTCATATGTTAACCAAAAGAGTACAAGCCTGTACAGAAAAAAGGCATAAAATGCAAATCTGTCAACAAGGAAAAACAAACAAGTAAAAAAAGGTGATTAACATGAGGTTTAATTGCGTTGGTTGTTCAAAATACTTGAAAGAAAAAATCAAGTTGCGAAAGATACCTCCAAAAGCTTTGGCCTAAATAAATCATCAAGCATAACATCCACCCCATACATGGCTCTGGAGAATGGACTATGCATCTCGGGATGTACCTTTGCAGCTGAGTCAAACACAGTCCGGATCATATTCCGGACCCTTTGATGGATATCCAGCCATTTAACTGCAAAAATGATAGTATGCTACATCAAAAATAAGACAATCATATAAGCAATACAAGAATCGTACCATAGAAACTAAGCAGAAAGACAACCTTGATGCTCCTCTTCAAACTCCCTCAAAAATTCTGGTGTGTTCATGTGATTCAGTCTTCCAATATAGTTCTGAGAAGAGTATAATAGAGTAAATGCACATGATGTTGATGATAGTCATGTTGGTATTATAATTCTCAGATAACGGATTAATAAAAGTAGTCTACTCTTACAAAACCGATAAGACTGTTGGGTTTTTATTTTGAGTGAGTGCATGTGTTGTCATTTCGGGAAAATGTGTGTTTGGGAAATGTGTGGAAGCATGTATGGCATCAAATGTGTATGCACTAATATATGGTTGTCTAATGGAATTCTAGGAATCTGTTATGAAATCAAAGAGTTGTGGTATTCTAGGTATCTAGGGAATATCAAGTGCTGTGTATGACTATTATATAAAGGGATAAGGAGTGCGTTGTGCAAGAGGTCAAGTAGAAAAGAAGTTTTGTAAGTGTTTTGAGAGTCAAAATGAGTTCTGTTGGAGCTCTGTACGAGCCCTATGGGCCGTACATCTCCCTTCTTCATTTACTATGTGTTTTATATTATACAATGTTTCCTTAACTCCATTGTCCTCCTAGATGGTGATATGAGCATTAATCATGTGGCATTAGATTTTAGACAAGCCTGCTTTCCAACAAAGACATGAGGAATTGGTGTGAATTTTGAAATTGTCAAGTGGATCATGAAGAAACAATCCAGTAAACTATTGTTTAGCCAGAAGGTTAATTTCACGCTGCATTTATATGTTGTTTGTTGAATGGAAGAATTCAATGCTGTTTTGATCCTGTTCTGGTTTTAGTATGAAACTAACATTTGTTCAAATATAAAATCTTTATAGATAAACAAACAGCAAACTTACCATCACAGTGAAATGAGTTTCATACTCGAAAAGGCTGCTCTTGTCCAAAGTGTATGTGTTATTTGCTAATCTAACCTACAAAAAGTAATTGATGCATCGCAGTTGTCAAATCAATGTTTCTGGAGCTGATAGGTTTCAACAACAGCTTGAGATGATTAGTATGAGACTGACTTCAAACCTAGCAAAGAGAGAATGTAGAGCATACCCAAAACACATCAGTAAGAAAAATCTCCAGAGGATTCATACTGCGGACCAAGACAATGTAACGAAGATCAAACTTCTTTCCTCTGAACAATGCAGGGCGCTCAATATACTTTTGGCATATCTTTGGACCAGTCTCCATAAGCCTGATAATTGCAGATAAATCACCAGTAACAGTTGTGTCAATTGTTCGTGCCATATTCCATGGTTTTAAAATCCACAAATTATCAAGGCCATCTCGTTTCCGCATGCAATAATCTCCAATGACTTCAGACAGTTGGTTTTCCAGATTATAAGTAGGTTGAAGCCATTCAGGAGAACCCTGTGCCTGTCCATAAGAAGGGTGTAACACGTAAAGCTAGGACATGCAAGATTAATGTCAATTAAGTATTTTTATATTGCATGCAAAGGTAATTACATAACATATCTATATAACATGGCACGACGGTTTTGTGCTGACTAGACAAAACGGAAGCTGACTAGGACAAGCTGACTAGACAAAAACCCTCTCTCTCCGTCTCTCCCTCTCTCTTCCCCGTCTTCCCCATGATATCTCTCTCTTCCCCGATCTCTCTCTCTCTCTCTCTCTCTCTCTCTCTCTCTCTCTCTCTCTCTCTCTCTCTCTCTCTCTCTCTCTTCCGTCTCTTCCCCCAATCTTTCTATTCTTTCTCTAACCGACTTCTCTTCTTCCCCCGATCGTGCAACAATGGCGAGCGGCACGGGCCTTCACGCCTAAAAGTAGAGATCGGCAACCTGTCATGCTTGGCGCCTCTGCGTGCGACAGGACCGATGATGGACTCCAGGTGGCGTCGGAAGTCGGTCTTCGAGCAGACCCATCAAGCTCCACACGACGTTCAACGGTGGGCTCCTGATGAACCTGGCCGGCTCTAAGCAACGTCGGAGGCGTTCGAAGTCGGCCTCCGGGCAGACCCATCGAGCTCCACACGGCGTTCAACGGTGGGCTCCTGGCAAACCCGACCGGCTCCGAGCAACGTCCGAAGTCGGGCTATGGGAGAACCCGCAACGGCTGCCGGCGATGGCACACGCTCGACTATCGCAGTAACGCGTGCGTGAATCACGGTATTCTAGGCGGTTCGAGTGGCGCATGGGCTGGGGCGGCGTTTTTATCGATTAGGTTTCCTGACAATATCGGGGAAGAAGATATACAGTGAACTTTTTTTTTTTCTTTGATTAGGTTTTAAAATCCGTTTTCAACCCGACCGGATCCACTAATCTCATAACCCGACCCACTGGTTTAACAAACAGAACAACAAGGGACACACTTGGTTTATAGATTAAACCCAGACCTGGCCCAAACCCAGACCAGGCCCAAACCCAGACCATGCCAAAAACCAGACCTGGCCCGACCCCAGGCCAGGCCCATATCAGACCTAACCCGAACCCAGGCCAGGTTCAGCCTGATCCCAGCTTAGGCTCAAGCAGGCCAAGATTCAGGCCCAATCCTTTTTGAGCCTGAGTATGTTGTTTATTTAATGTATTATTTAATCTAGACTGTCTATTTATTTTCTATAATTTTTTGGCTTGATCTTGGTCCGATCTGATCAATCCAAATATGGATCTTACCTATTTGGACCATTCCGAACGCATTAGTGCGGTCCAATTTTATAAATTTAAATTATTTAATGCGTGTTTAATGTATATAACATAGCACGTCGGTTTTGAGCTGACTAGACAAAATGGATGCTGACTGGACAAAAATGAACCGAATAGATCTAACCATTCGTTCAAAAATCAACGCATGATTTCTATTTCCCCGTCAACCAACTCCCTCCCCTTGGTTTCAAATCCCGACCCATTTAAACTGTACTAAACCCCTAAAATCCCGGCCCATTTAAGCTACACTAAACCTGATCGTGCATCCCGTGATCTTTGTTCGCATCAACGGCTATAAACCCGCATGCTGAAATTTCGGTTGTCCCAAACCATCAGGTCGATCTCGAGGAATCTATAAGAATAGAGACAGCTGTGATTGATCGATTATAGGGGGAGGGGGAGTTGGTTGCGCCGAAGGCGCCCAATTCGTGTCAATTGGCACGGGTAAGGAAATGAGTGTCCCTATGAATGTCGGTGTTGTCGTTGAAAGTGTTTTGTTGCCTAAGGCATTCAGGTGTGTTGCCGCCAAAGGCGGCCCGCTAAAGTGCCGACAGATGTGTTGCCGCCGAAGGCGGCCCGCTGCAGTGCCGACAGGCACAGGCATGTACTAGTTCATATATACATGATGCCTTCTTGAGCGAGGTAACAAGTAGTCAGATTAAAACCACTGGCAGACTGATAGAATATTCAGCTAACAGTATCTCTAAATATTTACATGCTTATACTTACTAAATGTGTTCTTTCTATCATGCTTCTCTAGTCAAATGGCATACATACATTTTATTACTAGAGTCGGGCTCTACCGTATCCGTCACACAATAAAACTTTTTATAGTTCATTTTTATAGTCTTCTGGTGTATGGGTTTTATAGTCTTCTAGTGTATGGTTCAAGTTTTGGGTGTATTTGGTTTTTTGGAAGCAGGGATAAGTATGGAAAGAGATAATGATGGAAGGGAATTGATTAAAATTAGCAACTAGGCTAGTTAGTTGTCAAGTGTGGCAAGTTTGGAAGGAGAGAAGAAACCATGTCCAATAAGTACATGAGAATATGGTTTATGGGCCCTACATCTCATAAAAATCAAGAAAGGAACCTTCTTATGGGATTTTTATTTTCCCGTGAGTTTCTTCCCTCCCCAAGTAAAGAGTTCCTATCCCTTGGCCTTTTCTCTCTTTTAAAGTAAACATGTATCATTATTAAATGCACATATGGCTCACTGGTAAGGCTTAAATTTCCTTTATTGCTTTTCTACTTTAGTGTATTCTTTCTTTTCTTTCTCTCTCAAGTATAGGACTTGTGTTTCTTCTTTAATAGCCTAATTTTTAAGATTAAGAGTCCCTTGATGTGAGGTTGGAGGATTATATAAAAGGAGGGTCTGATGTTATTTAATCATGTTATGAATTAATAAAATTTTAGCCCTTTTCAGTGTTTTTGACCTCTTGTAAAATTTTGGGACGATCAATAGTTGAATGTATTTATTTTATGGGAGATTGTAGTTATGTAACATCCCGGCCTTGCACGCAAGATATTGTCCGCTTTGCCCAAAGGCTCACGACTTTAAAACATGTCTTACATGTTAATGACGGGAATATATCTATATATATAAAATGACGATACATTGTGGCCGCTTATCATGCGGTTTAACGTGCGGCCACCCCCCATCGGGTTTTTTTTTTTTGAAATTTTTTTTGAAGGTTGATCACCTATCCCTTGATAGCACACACAAAAAAATTTCAACTCATTCCAAAACCTATAGGCCATTCAAATGTACTCAACTTTTATCGGTCGTCCATTCTTACCGTCAATTTGATGAACACTTTTGAAGGGCATATATGTCTTGGAATGAGTTGAAATTTTTTGTGTGTTCTATCAAAGGGGAGGTGATCAATCTCCAAAAAAATAAAAAATAAAAAAAACCTATAAGGGGGTACCGCAAGTTAAGCCTCACATTAAGCAGCCGCACAGTATTAGCACCCTCTCTCTCTATATATATATAGCCCAAAAACGTTCTCTCCTCGAGAGATGTGGGGCTAATTCATGGACTTGTGACACCGCACCTCATCAATATGGGCCTTCCGCCGTATGAGTCTTGGCTCTTGGCTATTAGTTCTTAGCTCTTGATTGTCCCAATCAAGGATTAAAATATTGGTATCGGTCAGCCCCAAAAACGGTACGTACTGATATCAGTCACGTGTTGATTCGTATCAGTGTGAATAGACACGTTTGCTCAAATAATTATGAAAAAAATATCCAAAAAATACAGAATAATCTAAAGTGTTAATTTTTATGTTTGTGTCCATTAGTAAACACATATAGGTATGTATCGGTCCTCCTAAGTTATTAAAATCATTTTACTGCTAATTATTCTAAATATTCAGTATTTTGTCATATAAGCAATGAAATAAAGTACAACACAAGTAATAACTCATAAATTCAAGCCATAAGGCATAAACACAAGTCATAGTAGTCAAATGAAACATAATACAACCTAATAAGTCATAGGTAAGTCATAAGTCATATGTCACTTTGTCATACACACATAGAACTGAATGCTAAAGCAATGAAACAAAGTAAGAGTAACACACATAAATATGGAAAAAGCAAACTACAAGACACAACCATAAGTGCCCTCCAACAAGTCAAACACCCTCAAACCCTCAATACCAAGTCGAATTCCAAGGTGACTCGAAACTACTATCATGATCATCTTCATTGCGCCGATGATAATGTGAGTAGTACGAGTGTGGATCTAGAAAGTGGAAGAAGTTATACGCATAAGCATAGCCTCTCATAGCTTGCTGCCCTCCATCTTCACCACCTAACTGTACTCCTCAAATATGTGGATTTTCATTTTGGTGGCCAAACGTCCATCAAAGTGCATGGATCTACTTAGATCAATGTTCAAACAAAGTATTTTACATCATTAGAATGAAAAAAAATTAAAACCCATCCTCCAAGTTTTTTTTCTTCTTGATATTGGGATGCAAATATCCACCAAATTCTGTGGATCTAGCCTCAATCCATGCCCTAAGCCTCTAACAACATATTTCATATCATTCAAAAGAAAAAAAAAATTTGAAAAAAAAATACATTTCTTCTCAAAATCGGATTTTGAGACCTTCAAGATGAAATCCGGCCACTTCCGACTTCGATCCGAGCTTTGATCCTTCAAAAATCGGTAGATCCGTCCTTGAAAGGGTTAAAACCCCTCTCTTTCCACTTCTCCCAGATCAAGATACCCAAAAACAAAACGAAGTGAGCTGGCCAAAAGGGGGTATTTAAACCCTTGTCGGTACATACCGGTCCGTATCGGTTGGTACATGATCGATACCATGCGATATGATCGGTAGCAGATCGGTATCGTATTGATACAGACCGATAACCGATACTTACCGACTGATATTTTGATCCCGGGTCGCAATCCACTCCCCTTATACCATTATGAAACACCCCGACCTCGCACGCAAGATATTGTCTGCTTTGCTTGAAGGCTCACGGTTTTAAAATGTGTCATGTGGTGAGAACGGGAAGTTATATATATACCCCATAAACTTTTTTCTCCCAAGTGATGTAGGACTAATTCATGTACTAGTGACATTCACGAAACCTCATTCATCTTGGCCTTCTACCTCATGAGTCTTGGCTCTTGGCTATTGACTCTTGGTTGTCACAATTACTATTTTTGAAGAGCTTTGAGCATTCATGTCATTCTCTCCCCTCTTTCATCTCTTCTTGCTTGTAATGGCTTTTGGAAGTAACTCACCTCGTAGCCCTTTTTCTTTGTCAGAATTGCTAAATTCAAACATTGACATTTGATTTAGAATAAGTTGAAATGAAAAAAGTATCATCACTACCATCCTAGGGTATTCTAAATCCTCTTGTACACTCAAGGGACCCAAATATTTTCCCCATTAGCATTATAGTTTTTTCAATCTCTTCCATGTAATTGAATATTGATATGACATAGACTATGGGTCAACTTACATACACATGGCCATGGGTGATATGTAAGATTTTACTAATGAAGAGAATTTGTTCTTTTGACGACTAGCCTACTTTATAACATAATATACAGCTTACAAATAAATATTAACACAACCATAATAAAATTACGACTTTAAATCCTAAAATCTCTAGGGATGATATTGCTACACCCTTATCATAAGAAAAAATAAAGAATCCTGGTTCAAACCAATTGTTCAATGTTAAATATGAGACATGATAATAATATATTAGGACATAAGATTGATCATATAAAAAATAATATCTGAATTATCAAAGCCTAACCAGCGATCAATTAGTTATGAATTTTCTAACATGTGCTATTACATTGCTACATAATAGAATGTTTCTTATTACAACAAACAATCATTACAACACTTCTAATATGCCAAAGCAACACCTTTTTCACAAGAAGGATTTAAATGATGGCTTGCGTCAAATCGTGTCAATATGTTACCAATAATAGCACTGGTGTCAGCATGCCTCGTTTTTCCGCGAAACCAACATATTACAATTTTGGCAATACATATTTATTATCATAATCGTTTCTAAATAACATACTTTGAGTACCCAATATTTCGCTTGCACTTTTTGCTCAATACAATATTGGTTTCTGTAACTAATGTTTAAGTTGTACATACTGCCAATAGCATTATAATATGACTTAAGGTGTCATACGAAAGAGTTCAACTCCAAGTTTGATTGTTCAAAACATATCTAAATCTCATTCGGAAGAAAAACAAAATAACATGCATGTCAAAATATAATACCTTCTTGTGACCAGTGTGTATATTTCAGCATTGTTGTGTATCCTTCCACACCAATGTATGCTAAGCAGTGTTTTAAAACACGAAAACTCGACTCGACTCGAAACCTTAATGAGTCGAGTTGACGCGACAACTCGGCTAAAACCCGACAAAACTCGATACAAAAAACTCGACATTATATAATATATTTTAAATATTATATATATTTAAAAATGGATATCTAACAAGTTTTGATGACCTTAAAGCTTATCACCAAATAACATGTCATTACAAAACATAAATTGTTCTACCGGATCCCGATTTTACCCCAAAAAATACAACGATCAAGACTCGAACGAGTCACACACCCCAAAAACTCGAGTGACTCGCCCGAGTCACTCGAGTTTTGGTCCGAGTCACTCGAGTTTTGGTCCGAGTAGTTGCCAAACCGAGTTTTGGACCGAGTCGGATCGAAACTCAGCCGAGTCGAGTCGACTCGGCCGAGTTTCGAGTCGAGTCAGCGAGTTTTAAAACAGTGATGCTAAGTCTTCACATTGTTCGGTACATGTATCAATCTGCCAAGATTGACACAAGTACAATACATGACGGTTCAACCTTGTTGATAAGAGGTCATTGAGCAAGCAAATCATCAAAAACTTGCTTCGAAGACTTCATATAGAAATGTGTTTTGTTAAGGGATTTCCCTCTATACTAAAAAAAATCCCCTCGTTGGAGATTAAGGAATAAGTTCATACATGACATCGCTGACTTAATAAAAGCATATATGTTTTGCTAAGGGATTTTTCCTTCATACTAAAAAAATCACCTCGGTGGAGATTAAGGGCTGAGCTCATAAAGTTCTTATATGTTTAGTAGTATTTTTTTTTTATCCCAGTTAGGCCCTAGTACATGGGATCCCCCCCCCCAACCACACACACATGTGGCTCCCTACTGATAAGCCCCTCCTAATTCGATCATGGTTTCTCTCTCCTCGGTATTGTTAGAAAAAGGTACCGGTGAGCAGGAGCTAATATGAGGCGGCTCCCTATTTCACTAAACCAAATATGCATAAAAGGAAAAGCGGGTTCTGCTTACTTCATAAGTGGCGGTAGAGGCACAAATCTGCTAAGCCAAAACATGACCTTAGATGGAGAAGGTTAAATTGTGTGATTATGGTCTCATGTGAATGGATCAAAAGTGGCCAATAAAAATGGTTTGGCTATTAGAGCTATCAAATTGCAGGTTGCAGGTTATGATAAACAACTATTTTTAGAGGTGCATGACAAGTTTTTGCAAGAGTTTACTGACCTCATGAATGGTCTCTGCTAAATGGTGTTTCATGACAAGGCAAGCTTCAAAAGGGAATTGATTTATATATTGATGGTCCGTTAGTCCAACAGCATTCTTCACTTCTGCATCCACTTGCATACTTGTCCAAATAATATCAGCATCCTTTGGATCAGTTGCTGCAAATGGAACAATAATCATACTGAAATATGCCCATCAACTGCCATAACTAAAACACTTAAGTCTCAGATATATGATGATGATCATTATAAAATAACTAATTGAAGGGTAAAGTTTCCCACACAGAAGTCTATATGAATGTACAGGTAGGCCTCAAATAGAGCGAAAAATAGAGTTCACTCAACTCTCAAATGCTAGGAAGCATGAACACTTCGTTAGAGTTGCCGTGTTCGTGTTCGACACGTGTCGGACACTGATGCTTGTCGAACACTCCTTGGACACGTGTCGGATACTTCCTGTACGTGTCCAATTTTTAATCATATCTTTTTCATCGGATACACCTCGGACACTTTGCGGATACTTTACAGACACATGTTTGACCCACGAGGATGAAGATAAAATATTTTTAAAAATCACGGGTCTTTTTCGTAATTTAGCAAAATTTTGGATTCCTTGCATGAAACCAAGGTACAAAAAATCGATATATTTCGCGAAATATCACAAAATATATCGGAAAAATGAAAACCCAATACAAAATCATGCCTGGAGTGTCGAGCAGAACTGGAAATGTTAAAATATCGAGCTGTTTTGCGAAATATCGTGATATTTCCACGCAATATTTCCATCTCCACGAAATATCACGATATCAGTACCAACACAAAGGGATTTTGTCGAAATTTCACAAAAATTTTGGAAAATTTCGCGAAATATATCCGAAATTGTGGAACTGACTGGTTATAAAAGGGAGCTTGTGGCCTGGTTAAGTTATTATATGTAAATAAGCAAATACACCCCCCCCCCCATTTGATTTCAATAAAAAAATTAAGAAAATTAAAAACCAAAGGAATCAAAAAGTATACTTTCAGTTTTAGTAGGAGAAAACACATTTCAGGGTTTTTTATAAAATCCACATGGTGAGAAAAGTGATTAAATCAACTCCTTTTTAGCTCAAAAAATTCCACAAGATGTAAAACAGTAGAATACAAGTGCATCTAGAAAACCATGGTCCGTCTTAGGAAATTTTGAATGTATAAAAACATTTTTATATAAAAACTCTTTTTTCCATACTCAGTAAAAAAAACAGTGTTTCACATTTTAGCATACTTTTTACACAATTTCAAAATTGCATAACTTTCTTATTTTAAGTCCGCTTTCGAAATCGTTTGAAACATTATTTTAACAATCAACTAATCTTTATTTTGAAAATATTTTTATCCAAAAAAAAGATTAAAAAGTATTCAAAAAATATATATCAAAACCAGACCAAACAAGATTGCACAAAATTCACAGACATAATACATTGAATACATGTTATGTGAAGCTCTACACCCAATTTGAGTATTCCAAAGTATATCTACACTTGGTTTATGACTATCCAGAGTGTCACTAAAATATTCCATCAAACAATTAATATTTCCACCATTTCTATAAAATTGTAATATTTTCACACTGTCAAAATATTTCCATATCCAGAAGGTTGAAATTTCCACATAAATTGAGATTTCGAACCTTGCATGAAACTATACTTATTTTGGGTTTATTGTTAGAAAAGATAAGTTTAAAAAAAATTGAAATGTTTTTTGTTATTATAGTTGTTGATTTTAAATTCTCAAACTAATGTTAGATATGAAATAGTTATAAATTTATTAAATTCTCAATTTGTGAAGACTTTTATTATTTTTCATGCATGTCCATTATATACATATATATATATATATATATATATATATATATATATATATATATATATATATATATATATATATATATATATATATATATGAGCTGGGATCCGTTGACAACCCAAAATGGGAGGTAAATTTACCTCCCATTTTTAACTTGATTCAATCGTTGGTTAGAGGTTTCCGAATTTGCTAATTTTTTGTGAGGATGATCAACATGGCAAGTTGATCATCCTCACAAAAAATCAGCAAATTCTGAAACTTATACGAGCGTCAAATGTGTTATTCAAATTAACGGTTCAAATAGACGGTTCAGAAACATTTGGTTCAATCGGCGTCCTTAGAAGTTTCAGATTTTGTTGATTTTTTGTGAGGATGATCATTATGGCAAGTTGATCATCCTCACAAAAAATTCACAAAATCTGAAACTTCTAAGGGCGCCGATTGAATCAAACGTTTCTGAACCGTCTATTTGAACCGTTAATTTGAATAACACATTTGACGCCCTTATCAGTTTCCGAATTTGCTGATTTTTTGTGAGGATGATCAACTTGCCATGTTGATCATCCTCACAAAAAATCAGCAAATTCGGAAACCTCTATCCACCGATTGAATCAAGTTAAAAATGGGAGGTAAATTTACCTCCCATTTTGGGTTGTCAACGGATCCCAGCCCTATATATATATATATATATATATATATATATATATATATATATATATATATATATATATATAATGGTGTGTCCATGCCGTATCTGTGTCCTACTTTTTTAGGACTTGTTGTGTCCCGTGTCCGTATCTACAAAAACGTAGAAAGTAAGAATTAATTAAAATGGAGGTTTGTAAGTATTCTACTATTAGCTACCCCACACTATCATGCCTAGAAATCCCCCTTTCCAAACAATATTGGTGCATCGTGCTAATTGTTGTTCATTACGCATAGTATAATGTGGCATTGTTTGATAGTATATGGCACATTAATTGTTTGGTTCAGAAGGTTTCCAATCACATGAATTCCATAATCTCATTTATTGGGACAAATGAAGGGGAGAGGGGCAATGTCAGCCTAAGACCATGAAGGCCACAATAAAGCGGCTATGCGGCACTTTGATGCAGTCACAGCCTGAGGCAATGATAACACAGTGAACGAGCCAGTGATTGAGGAAAAGTTGACATCAACACTAGGAGGCAACGGCTGGGGAGATTAAGCGATCTCCATTATTTATCGATAAGAACAAGCTTAACAACTGTAATAGATCTGATGGAGTTCGCTCCAATATGAAGTGTGGGGGGTAGGGCCGTAGGGTCATTCCTTGACTTGCTCATGCAACTCATTACATAGAACAATGATGACCTCTTCTGATGGCCCTATCCACAAACAGACATTGAAAGACGTAGGAAAGCTCATGTCACTCGCTCGAAAGAGAAAAATGGTGCAGATAATGCTTTGTAAGACAAATCTCCTCAAAACCTACCACTAATATCATAACAGGAATGAGAGACATGGGAAGATTGAGAAGGCAAAGCTATTCTCATCAACGGAAGAGCCCAAGTACATCGTACATCCTGGGCCTTTACACAGTAAGTTGTGTGCACATGGCACATAACAGGGTGATGAAATGTATGTATATCATAAATACTCCTACCACAAACTACATATGCATGTAACTAAAAAACTTTGTTTTTAACATATATAGCTATAAAACGAAATAAATCGTCTGCAAGTTCTGGCACAAAGTGATCCATTATGCCACACAATTTTAATATGCATTATACATGCAGGTCATAAGCACATAAAATGAGCAATATAGAGGCTAACACTGTTGTATGGACCAGAATTTTGGGGAATAAGAAACTACAATAAATCTTGAGATGGATGTTGATAGAACTAGAAGGGGTGTTATTAGAAACATACACAATAGTTGAAGGTTAGACATTGCACTAAAAGAAGATAAAGTACTAGAGAACAAAGTGAGAAGGTATGGACATATGTAACAAAGACCATACAGGTTCCATCATGGAGAGCAGTTTTGCTATATGTTGAAGAGTAGGGAGAGATGAGGCTAGACCTAAGTAGACAAAAGTATAACTTCGCTATACATGGAAGGAAAGGGATTTAGACTCGGTCAAGTAAACACTTAAAAAGTCCAAGTTTAGTTGGTAGGGTTTTGAGTTTCGGTCGAAACCGGTCTCGAAACCCTCCAGGTTTTGGGTTTCGGAACTCAGCACTCAGAAAAAACGGGACTAGGTTCAGGATAGGGTGTATTTCAGCAAGATAGCTTGACAGCCATATTTACATAAAAAAACATTTAAGTAAATGGTTTCCATTTAAGTTATTTTATGTAAATAAGCAAATAGTCCCCCATTTCGATTTAATAAAAATATCAGAAAAATCAAATCCAAAGGAATCATAATGCAATTTTTCAGTTCCTATACAAAATCAGACTCTATAATGTTTTCTATAAAAGAAAGTTTGGTGGAACAAAAACCTCAAAGTATTTTAAACCAAAAAAATTCACAGAAAACTAGAAGTATAAGATCAACTTACAAACCCAAAGACCGGTAAAATATTTTGAATCTATAAAAAAATTATTTCACAAAAACTTTTTTTTCCCCAGGCATAGCAAAAATTCAGATCACGATTTTTTAGTTTTTGGGCAAAAAGTCAAGGTATAGCAAAAGTCCTACTCTTTTGAAAACAAGACCAATATGAAATGGGTATCGGAACTAATTATTTTAAATTATTATTATTTTTTATTTTTTATTTTAAAAAACGAAACCGAAACCATAGAAACTCCAATCCGAAACTCCGAAACCAATCCTTAGTGGGAGGACCAAAACTGAAACTACAAACCTTGGTTAATACACATATGTATGAACCGAATAAATAAATGTTTTTGAACATAACTGCATATAAAGCAACAGAACACTAGTATAAAAAGGTGTAAAGATATGATTGATCATATCACATTAACGCTTTTTAATAATTGTATGTATATGAGTGAATATTAATAGACTACTTAATATAATTAATTTAAGATACTTGATAAATCTTCAGGGTAAAACTCCAACTAACTGAGGAAGATCATCCAAACAAATAAGAATAGGCAAACATGTAACAAAATGCTAAGGCACTTACTGAAAACAAATTCAGGGCGTGTCAAATATTCTTCAACTTGTGGTATATCTGTATATACACGGAGGACACACCCATCACTTGGAAGTATACTTCTGGAAGTAGCGGCCTTTATAAAAGAAGGACCATGCCCTTTAGGTTGGTGTTGTATGCAGAACTTTTTGAACTCCTGACAAAGCGATTATAGAGTGAATTGAGGATATTTTATGCAGTTAAAAAAGGATATAATAGTACCTGAATGAAGTAATTTTGTGGCGTATGAAACCAAGCTGTAAGCCTAGCAGAACGCTGTTTGTCCTCTCCAATACCAAACAAAAAATCACGAGTACATTCCTCCCCATAATGAAGATCTCGAGTTGGCCATAACACTGAAAAGCTGAAATAATTTTCCTTATTGTCAACGAGTTGTCGGCAATGATGACAAGAAATGACTGATGCCGTGAAGTACTAATCCAATACAAGAAATATGTCCACGTGCATTAAGGGATTTTCCATATAAGCACTTCTTTATGCTTCTGGTAGCGGTGTGCCCAGGAGTGTAAATTACACGTATAAATTCCCTGGTGGGATATGTGCAGATTATTGGAAATTCAAAGGATATGCAATTTGCCAATTTGCAAGGGTATACAACCAAATGGGCAGATACAAAAGGATATGCACCAAAAAACCCACAATACATAAGAACTAAAAAGCTATCAAATTCTACAGAAGTACCCCTGACCCAAAAGTCAAGAAACTCTATGAGTATGTCGACCCGGTGATGCTCCAGCATCATTCGAGTTGCTCGAGTGCATATTTTGGATAATATAACTTTTCTCCATTGGGTTCACTTCTGGTAGAATCGATATGGCAAGATGCTCAATATCGAGATCACGATCTCGGCCTCACTTGTCAATCACGTTGTGGGTCTCCCACATGAGATCCTCGATTTATCTTCTAATAGTTGCAATCTCCCCTTGATTGGCTTGCTCACAGTGGGTATGTTTACCCATGGCACCCGTCCGCGCCTTATCACCCGTTTTTCAGGATATTCTTCTTAATAGAACAAAAAGGAAACTAGCTTTGATAGCAACTTATTGCATATGTGATCCAATCAATCCAAGCACAATACGAGTATACAATAGAAAAGCCATAGGAAAGAGGACTAGAAAGTTGATAAAGGGTTGTTCTAAATTAATTAGCAAATGAACTGAACGAGAAATGCTATTCAACCCGAAGGTTTTCCCAATTATCCTCAGCCCGATTGACGTGGCAGCATGTGACTGGTGGTGTTAGAGATTTAAATGTCGGTAGTGAGATTAAACCACCACTCGTATGCTGCCACGTCAATCGTGTTGAGCGGAATCGGGAAAACCTTCGGGCTGAATAGCATTTCTCTGAACTAAAATTTGGAACTAACTCTCAATAATCTAATTTATAATAGGTGGAGACCTTATGCTTATATAGGCATAGCTCATGACACTGACACCTTGACTTAGAATAGAGGGCTAAAAGTTAGGAGCCATGAAATAAAATAACAATGATTTCTCTTTATTATTTCATTTCTCTACTTTTTTATCTTTTTTCATGATATCCAAATTATATTTTTGTAGAATTCTAGTAATAGGAGAAGAGGGCAGCATATATGGAAGTATGGGACGCCCGGATTCCTTCTGATTCTCTCTTCTAGAAGGAGTTCTAAGGGAGAAGAGTCCACGGGAATAAGGAAAGGACTCCTCTCCATGGAATAAATTCATGCGGGCTCCTAGCGATAAGGAAAGGACTCCTTCCGATTGCCCTAATTGTGTGATTGTGTTCCATCGACGACGGTTTCCGTAGGCATTCCGCATCAGCTCCACCCACCCACCCAAATGTGGACCCCGGTGAAGGAAGTTTGGGACTTCCCTCACATGTGAGTGCAGAGTATGGACCCCTTCCCTCCTTTAATTATATGTAAGTCTGTCAATCTGGCCCTTTGAAGAGGAAACCCTGCCAGACTTGGCCCTCCAAGGACCTGAGGGCTGGGTCGGGCCCAGTTTTCTAAGCCCTCCATGACGTGGGTTCGGCCAGGGAAACCTACAATATAGCCCTACCTAGCCCTGCACTCCGTAAAATAAATATTATTAGATGTAATAATATATATGATACTTATTAAATGGCTAAACCAGAGTCTAAGTGGGGCTAGTCAGCCATTTGTCGGTCACTCACTGTGGCCATGTCGAATTGGTGTTCACAAGCCAAGTTAAAAGTATTATATAATATTTATAATACTCTTATTTTTATTACCGATCTTAAGCCTGAATAAAGGAGGGTTTTACATGACTGCCTAAAGCATAAAGGCAATGTGGTACAAGTAGCTTTAGGGGAAAAATGATATAACCGTCGCTTTAATGACCTAAACGGCTAAATAAACCTGGTGTTAATCCATATCTTAATGAAACGAATCTGGCTCTTGCTCAGCCCTAGACCTTGAAGGGTCGAGATTGGCCCCATCATTTTCCGACCTTGAAGGGGTAGGGCCTGCCCCCTAGAACAAAGGCCAGACCTAGTTTGACTCAAGCCTTGCCCTAGTCCTGCTCTTTGACAGACCTACTTATCTGTCAAACTTCCAACGTTTTAGAAAATTGTCAGGTGCTAGCCAAGTATGACTTGGTGGCCCCAATTTTGCAATAAATCCCTTTTATACTTTCTTCTTACGTCCCGATGTTCCTAAAAACTTTATTGACTCTAAAAGAGCCTCCACTTGATTGACTTAACGCAATTGGATCAGAATGTATTTGATCTTCATCTTCTTCATGGTTGCCGATTTTTGCTCTGTTAGTGACTCATTGTTTAAAGGTAGCAATTCTTGGACCATTTTACTTCATTAATTATCCAACTAAGAGAAAAGACCAACCACTATAATGGGAAACCTCGTCAGACAGGAAGCCAATATACCAAATTCATTTAAGAGTATAAAATATAATCTTCTTCCAATTGTTAAAAACCAGGGAGAAGAAAAACTACACATTGATGGACTATGGTTGATCTTTTGAGAAAAAACATAACCAACTCTGGATCCCCACTAATCAAGCTTTAGTAGACGGTAAAACTTGGGGATCAATTACCATTGAAATATGCATTAGGCCTTGCTTTCAGAAGGTCTTACAAAGAACATAACTCTAAAGTTAATATAGAACATTTAATAAAACCAAAAACAACAATCATTTAAATATACTGATAATGACTCATGTCAAAAAATCCGATATTGACTATTAAAGTAAGGTAACTTTGCCGAAACATATTTCTTTGAAAATGAGTTAAACTATAAGCAAAAAATAGATGTGAAGCATACAGTTTTTAGAAAAATCAAGCCTTGCACCTATAAGAATCTTTAGAATAATTCTTCCTTATTTAAATACCTCCAATAAAGTTCAGTTAATATCATAACTTCAAATAATCTGTGATCAAGGCAAAGAAATCACAATTGATGTGTTGTATTCGAATTACAAGGCGATGGTTACCAGTTGGGCCATGGGTTTCTGTCCTAAGCAGTCCAAGGAGATAAGCTCTTTCCTTTCTTGCTTGTAACTTGTTTTTCTTTCCCTTCATTATTAATAATATAGTTTGGGGTACGGCTTAACCCCATCCTCTCTCTCGGAGAGGAGTTATCTTTAAAAAAAAAAAAAACTATGATCATCCCAATGCTATAAATTCGATCCTATCATATGATAGGTCCACTAACAGTGCCTTCTTAAATCAGGTAACCGAGACCTTCACGTGACAAATTTTTCTGATGTTATTTTTTATGTTAATTGGCGAGGAGATTAAAACCTGTGTGCCTTTTCAAGATCATGTTACCCTCAGCTTGACTACAACTTACAATTGTCCACTCTCGCATCAAGGTGGGAACTTAGAAAACTTTCCATAAACAAGCCGAAACATAGTATTGAGGTATTGAAACTTTAAAACCATGATCTACAAGCCTTCCATGTTATAGGGAACTTTAGGGGTTCCTTATTTGATGTTTCTGCAGGTCAATGGCTTTACACTCGGACACAAGCTGCTTGACGTGGAACAGTGTGTGTCAACAGGGAATTCAGGATTCGTTGAGCAGGAACAGGGTTCACGGTTCACCAATTTGCCACGAGCTTAAGCAGGAAATTAATTTAAACAGATATTGTGACTAATGGGTTTAACAAAACCGTACAAGCATGCAAGCAGTTGTTCCAATCCTAATTAATTGAATAACAGGTACTTGGTTATATCAGCAGAGTTCCACAGACAATATCAGGTCTAATAACGAACATGGTTAATCAGAATCACACAGCTCACAGTTTATGGTGGACAGCAGTTTGCATAGATAAAATCTAGGAGAGTTGATTACCGGTGCTACCCTCGAATATTGACTGGGAAAAGAAAACTCACCTACTGAGGAGCAGGGCTGTCCTCAGCAACCTCTGGTGGCGGTGGGACTGGTGCATAGATCTCTGGTGGTGGCAGGGCCAAGGCGAGGGCCTGTAGTGCCAAGATGTTCGGGTGCACGGGTGCATCGGGATGCCACCGTTGATAGTCCTCAGTGATTCCCAGCCGAGCTTCTACGTCCTTGGCGATGAGGTAGGTGATGCGCTCGACGTACTCCTTCACGTTTTCGCCGGCAATGAACTGGAAGTCGAGGAATGGGGACCGGATATCGAGAAACCCGACTTCGTCATCGATCAAACCGTGGTCGACGTCTGGATAAGCCATGTCGACATGCCAAGGAAGATGCGGAGTGGAGGTTGGGTGCATGCCGTTGGGATGAGGGGAGGGGGAGATAAAAGGGAGGGATCGGGATGAGGGAAAGGGGCAGAGGGTCGGTCGGGTGGGCTGTCGGCAACGGGAGGGGATGAGGGGTTGGTGGTCGGTGGGAGGAGGAAGAGGGGAAGGGAATGGGGATGTGGGGCCGGGGTTAGGGTCGGGCTGCAGAGGGAGGGTAAGGGGCCGGGCGGGGTGGGGCTGGGATCGGGCCACCGGGAAGAGAGAGGGCAGGGGAGGAGGGGCGGCTGCGGGCGGCGGGGGAGGGGAGTCGGGTTGGCTTGGGGGCAGGCTGGGATCGGGTTGGGTTGGGGCGGGCTGCAGGGCACGGGAGAGAAGGGGGGGGGGGGGGGGCGGGGGGGTCGCGCGCGCGGGGTGAGAGGGGGAGGTGAATCGCGAGAGGGGAGAGGAAGAGGGGGGGTCTGGGGATCGCGAACAGAGGGGGGGGGGGGGGCTGGGATCGGGTATCACACGGGCAGGGCAAGGAGGGTTAGCGGCTGCACAGGGTGGGTAAAGTGGGGCTAGGGCTTCACACTCCTAACTCCTACTTAGGGTTTCACACACCTAAGATATGGGATTGGGGTTTCACACGCCTCACCCTGATTCTCTCAACACATATAGAGGGAAACAAAATTGTTTATTCATTGCATGCTGAAAGAAAAGACAATAGGCCTATAAATTGGCTTACAATGACAAACAAAACAGCCCACTAATCAAGGTGGGACTAAAAGTACTCTAATCAAAACCACAACCTACTAATAGTGCGGGCTTGACCCAACATAAAAATAAACAGCCAACATGGATAGACTCAGAACCACATGCTCAGGTGTCGCCTCCTGCGCTGGTACACCCGCCAGGGCCGAGGCTCGATGTCCCCATCACTGCTTCTTCCCCAAACTTCTACGGTCGTATGGAGTTCTGCAACCGTCTTATTTTTTAGCAGTTGTTCCCTCTTTTCAGTTCAAAAACAATGCTTGCCTCCATAGAAAAATGTGCCCCCGCCTGTGCTCCTCAATCCCCACTAATTCAAATGGACTAAAAAAATGGGTCTGCTTCTGCCAAAAACGTAAAAAGCAGTTCACTACCGCGCTTAGCCAAACACAGCCTTAGCCCCTCAGGTACTTTTTTTAATCCCTCTTAGGTTGACAAATAATTGGATAATTTAAATTTAATGAAGTCTTCTGCTATCGGAGAGACATATTAGCAATTATAGCATATTTATGCCTTTGATCTCAAACTTTGGACTGTGGTAACAAAAGATTAAAGAGTACTTAGTAATGCTATAGAAATGTACATCTTTGATTGTGTAAAAAAACAAAAGATCTCCGCAAGCGTCCAGGTCACTTGATGAATAGAAATCTTACTGATCATAATATAAAGCCAAAACTGAACTAAACAAACCTATATTTAAATAAAAAGCATTGTATAACAACAAGATACCAAGTATACTTGCAGATTTGGTGAAAAGAAAACACCTTATGGCTGATGCCAGCTTCCCCTCTGGCATGAATAGAAAAGGAGCCACCCGGAAATTTGCCTCGTCGCTATGCCGCAAAGCTGAACCCAACTCATCCATTACATACCTACGATGGATTCCATAAACTTACGAACAGTTATCTGGAAGAAGGTATTAACTGATGTTCATTTTGCTCAATATACACATATATATATCGAATTCCATTGAGAGTTGAGCTACAAATGTTACCGATAAGATTTCCACGCAAATTATATTCATGCATAACTAATAGTGCACCATATAATCATTACCCCCATTGTTGATCATAAATATAAAGCCTATTTTATAGATCTTATAGTTTAATCAAAATTGACAGTTATGGATACTTTCGAACCATAAATCAAATCAAACCATTAATTTTAGCTTGTTACTGAAACAGGTCCAGTTTTTACCACTAAATGCACTCAGCCCTCCATGCCTTCCTTCATTTGCTTACCTACTTCCAGCCCAGAATGCCTACTGGCGTTATGATTTCCGCTAGAAGCGACTCATGGGGAAGAAACTCCTAAAAAAATGATTTTAGTTTTTAAGCAATTTTGATACTTTTGAGAAAACTAGTGAAATGATGAATCTCAAAAACTCAATTTATATGACCTGTCGTGCAATTTACAACAGCCTTTGCGGTTAAATCATATTAGCCGGAATTTTAGGCTTTAATCATACTACATCTAGACATATCATGTTTTTTTAGTGTATATAAATAGGCATTCTTGCTCAAAAGCAATAATAAAAATTTATTGAGGTTAGTGACAACGTAATGCTAGCAGTATCCAAGACTGGCAAGCATCATTAAATCTCTAAATGTTCAAGTCGTTGATTTAAAAAAATGAAATTTGTATGAAATAACTAGTCTCTTATGATTAGGTCACAACTACATTCAATGTTTACTCTCGACTCTTTAAATTTGGAGTATAGTTGGTATCAACGTGACAAAAATCAATAAACAATGCTGAAGATGTGCATCACATAGTCTCTGGGATTTTATTCCGTAGAAAAATTTATTGCTTCTCGTTAGACACATCCGTTGTTCAAAATATCATCAAATGAATTGATTCCCGCTTCAATTTTACTGTCATGTCCCAGCCTATTACTAGTTATTCTAATATAGGCTATAATATAAAATTAAAATTGATCATGTCAAAAAACGTAGGAAGCATGGACACAGATACTAACAAACAAATCTTGAATTTGAAAAACTAGGACAAGAGTACGGTAAGAATAAGGCAATTTTTTTATATTAATATATATAATATATTCGATAAAATATGATTAATATATTCACCATTGAAGGGTGAATCGCATCTAGCCGTGGATAAAACATATAGCAGGCACCACGACTGAATCGTAATGATAAAAGCAAAACCAAAGCAAAAGCCGAAAGCCAAAAACTAAAGCAAGATCGAAGCGAAAGAACACAAAGATCGAGGAGACGAAGGATCACAAAGATCGAGGAGCGAAGCGACACACTTCCTAGCTGGTGAAGCGCGAAGCACGGAATGACCAAAGCAAGGCAAAACTCCTACATCTCCCTAAAACCTAAAACTCTTGTAAAACCTCTGATTTGGGCAATCTATCCGATGTCTCAAAGGAAGATCCGAGGAGACCACGGATCAGAGGACCATAGAGGATCTCTCATACAATCTCTTGATACATCTTCTCTGCTCCACCTCATCACCCCCAACCCCGTACGCAGTTGTAATCTCGTACGGTTCTAGCAATAAGACGATCCATCTTTTTGCGCCTACAACCGTATAAATGATTCACAATTTTGTGTGAATGATTGACAAATTTTATTAACTTTTTCAACTATTATGTTGACTTTTATGTGTCCATTGAGATGCATCCACTATTCTTTGATCTATTTAATCTTCAACATCTTAATAAAATCAAACTAAGTTTTTGGCTAAATAATGAAGTCTAAACATTATTGATTTTTTTCATGAATCTCAGCTTGGTGAATATGCATGTTTCAAGATTTAGTGAAGATATTGTGACATCAATGTTAAGGGCAGCAAAAATCAAAAGTTTTCACAGTTTTTGTTTCAAGGGAAGCAAAGAGTAAGTTACCCAAGTTGGGAGCAAATTTGAGAATGAAGAAGGGAAGTTGAGCTTGTGTAAAATATAAGATAGATAAGCGACCAGGAAGCATATCTATAAACAAATTTTGAATAAATATTTACAGTAATGAAAAAATTACTCATTTACTTGGTATATTTCCAAAGAGTACAGGATATGACGATTCAATAAAATGATAAATCAACTAAATGAAATCCAACAAAGCTTGATTGTTATAAAATGCAGTAGCAATTAAAGATGAATAATTGAGAGGTGGTGGAAGCATTAGGAAGTGAATGTTGGAACTCGAGCAAAATTTTGGTTCAAGTGCAAAAATATCTAGGCTACCAGCCAACCAAGGGTAAAAAAAAACAGGTTGGGTTATGGAATATTTAAGGCATGGGAAGAAAGGGAAGTTGTTTGATGGAGATTGGCTTATAAAATATAAAATAGTAGGAGAGGTTTTATAATCCATAAGCTTATATTACTGGAAAAGAGTTAAGTTGATAGTTACTCCCGATTGAAATTTGCAAGTTAAAACCAAATATTTCATTACTAAAGATAGAATTGGTGTGTCTTCAAATTAAAATAGTCAAAAGACTCAAAACATACAGCAATAATCAAATTAAGGACACAAGGGACAGGCATACCACACAGATGTCTCATCAATCTTTTCCTCATCAGCAAGTCTGTATGTCATTAGATATAACCACATTGCTCCAATAACCCTATCAGCAAGAGGTTCAGTAGATGACCATTCAGGAAGACGTGGTTCAAGCACAGTGTCAATAACATGCTTTCCACTTTCTAGAATATTTGATGCACTGACACCATTTAATGAAGATAAATTGGGAAGAGATTCTAGTATTTTTATTGCACTGTTTCCAAGGGGTCCAGGAATATCTACCTGCACGATAATGCATATGTTTTTTGAGTCAAGGAGCTGCTCTCAGCATGCTATTTACATTAGAAAAAAACAATTTTCCATTTAACTTACCTCCAAAACTTGCAGACACTTAAATCCACATAGAAGTTTGAATAGATCACCAACAGAATTTTGGTTTAATGAATTGTTCCGGAGATTCAAATGTGAAATAGATGGCATTACTTCCGGAGAGAAGGCCTGACAAAATTTTGAAAAATAATAATAATGTAGAAACACACTACAAATCATGACTCAATGTCTAAAAATTATGCAAATAACTAAAAAGAAAACAAAGACCAGATGACGTACTAAATTGGTGAATTAAAGAAAAATTGAAAAGTACCAAAGGCATCCCAACCATACTGTCCTCGAGGAAATTAGATCCTAATTCACAAGACTCACAACTGCATTTATAGCAAATGAAGTTCAGGCAAAATCATACCTTGGGTAGGCTGTGTATGCATCTATCAGAAAGATCAAGCGTAGTAATACCCTCCCATGAATCAATGGTGTCCAAAGAAAAATCAGGATTGTCCATTCCAAAAGTACCTCCACAAAAACCCAATGCCCACTCAGCAGAATTACTAGTGAAACATGAATTATATATTTCCATCCCAGGAATAGCATCGAGGATTGCATGTGCAATAACATCGCCACTGAAAATGTACTACATGAGTTAGTAGTTCCCATAAACAAAGGATGCGGACAGCGATACTTAAAGATAAAAAAACGATTTCACTGCTTAGCAAAATATCTAGTTCCCGATGGGACAAGGCTTGATGGTTATAGTTATGGGAAAAGAATCAGTATGCCACCATCTTGTAATTATTTACAAGATGTGACTCATGTAGTTCTATATGGTGAAAATGCAAAAGGTATAGGTGTTGCTACTTGGTTCATATTAGGAAATTATATGCTTCCTACTCACTTCACTCAAAGCTTTTGAATTTTTTTTTATGATACCTTTCTTTTTCTCAAAAAAAGAAAATTAATGATACCCTTCAAAATTAGTTTTCATGAAACAGTAATCAGAGACCAAACACAATCATGTGCTTATACATAAAGATATGTCAACATTTTGATGCCTCCACGACGACAATCTACAGGCAGTTGAAGTAACGTAAATGCAGTAGTTGATGATACAAAAATCCAAATGAGAATACCATAGGGGGAAGAACTGGAATTTGTGATCAGAAGTTTTAAGAGCTTGTGAACTATGACGAAGAAAACCTAGAGGACCACAATTACCCAAAGTAAATCAGAAGCAAACTTACTTATTCTTCAGAACTGGGTTCTCATTCAACCAAAGTGCTTTTAACCTTCCACATTTTGTCACTTCCTGCACAACTGCTTCCATATTCTGGAGCTTGTTTCCCCAAAGATTAAGGGCAACTAGATTCTAATGCAATAACAAAAAAAAGATACAAAATAAGTTAAAATAAGGGTTAAAGAATAGGAAGCAGTAGAGCAGTAAACAATGCGACATTTTTTGTGCAACAAGTTTCACAAAACTAGAGGATCGACTTATCCACTTCTCAAACTAACTACATTTAAAACCACATAACCTGCTCTAGAACATGATCAGAGGCCTTGAATGCATTTTGTAGCTAAGAGTCAAAAGGCCAGAACATATACCAACATTTGGTAAACTTAATATAGGTAGGCGGACCTGTGTACAAGTACAACAGGACGAATCTTCTGGCAAAGTTTCTTCCTTGTTTCTAAAACATTCTGCACATCTTACTCCCACCAAAGAATCACATCTCTTCTTAATCTCTAAACAGTGATTCTCGAGTGTGGAGACCTCATTCAGAAGAACCAGCCCCAATATGCCTATCTTAAGTTTTTCCCATAACACTGGGTATTGGAGCATCAATGAGGGACAGAAATACTATTGGGGTCCATCAATATTACTAAGCTATAAAAAAATCCCTTAAATATCAAATCTTAGGAGCAGTTTGCTTCCTTACAACTAAAGTTATTGCAGTTCAAGCTGCAGCAAGTGGGAAATTTCACTGTTTTCTTGTGTGCAATACACTAAAGTAAACACCAACTCGCAACAGATTTGGTCTTGGTTGAACGTGTTACAACCATTTACAGACCACTTGTGACTCAGTTAACCACGGTATAATTTAGTATAACATGGTCAATAGTTAGTCAAAGTGTCAAACAAATGTTAAACTTGGAAGAAAGTCAGTCAAATATAGTAAACATGAACATATATTGGCCAAAGATGGATAGCGTTGGTTGCAGTCAGGCATAAATGATCAAACCCTATCAAGAAATCAACCAACCTTGGTAAAAATCAGTCAAAATAGTCAAATACTGCTCTAAGATTGTGAGATAGTCTATAAATGCTCCACACCAGACAAAGTGAACTTTCACTTGATGCTGGTCAAATATTGATAAATACAGTCAAACTTAAGCAAGACCCAATTTATAGTGGTCAGCATTGATCAAAGATGGTAAAATGTGGGCAACACTAGTCAAATATGGTCAAATTCATAGTTAGTTATATATAACAAATTGAGAAATAAAAAAGGAACAATTATTACTGAAGAGTTATTTCATAGGTTAATAGTGGACTGATCTAAATACCATTGATGGAGAATAGATTAAGATCTAATGGAAATGTACAACAAAGAGCAGAAAGAGCCTAGGATTACTGTACAAGGGTCATGAAGGAGGAGAGGAAGACCTAAAATAACAAATATGGAAGTTGTTAGAAAAGATAGGGAGAATCTTTCATTAACAACAGAGATAACCTAAACAGAAACGACAGACAAAGGAGGTTTCATAAATCCGACTGCAAATAGATGGGAGTCATGGGACAATCTTCGAATATTATGGTTATCGTTATGGAGTTGCATATACCCAAACATACTACTGTAACTCATTTGCAGCAACACCAGTTGCATGCAACTCCTTGCAACACTAGTCGCACGCAACCAAAAAGCCCCTTAGACCTAAATAGGGATCAAATTACTCAATTAAACAGATAGGCTAAAATAGATCTATCATCTATCTAACCTTCTAAAGATTGAGAATCCATCAACATCCCCAATTTTCCCCTTATCCAATTGTTTCTTCAACCTTATCTTCAACAACTGCTTTTTCACACAACTTATATCATAGACTCATAGTGATAGAGGATATAGCCCTTAATAGGAAAGTAATGGATTGATAACGTAGACGGCAAGGAGTTCAGCTATGGTTTGTTCGTTATGGTTAAAGGTCTTAGTGATTGAAGTATAAGTTGAACTAAAATTTCAACCTTTAATTTTATAAAGTAAACATAGTGGGCTCAAAATGGAAGTGAAACTTGAGGAGCAAGTGAATCATGTCCACTATGGCATTAGCCCATTATCTATATAACATGGCACGGCGGTCTACATACTGACTAGACAAAATGGAACGCTGACTAGACAAAAATGACCCTCTCTCTCTCTCGTCCCCACAATCTCTCTCTTCTCCACGATCTCTCTCTCTTCCCCATGATCTCTCTCTCCGTATCTCTCTCTCTTCCCCACAATCTCTCTCTTCATCTCTCTCTCCTCACTCTCTCTCTCTCTCTCCGTCTCTCTCTCTTCCCCATGATTTCTCTCTCTCCGTCTCTCTCTCTTCCCCACAACCTCTCTCCATCTCTCTCTCTCTCCGTCTCCCTCTGTATCTCTCTTCTCCATGATCTCTCTCTCTTCGTATCTCTCTCTCAGAATTTCTCTCCCTCTCCTCTCTCTCAGTATCTCTCTCTTCCCCACAATCTCTCTCTCCGGGGCAATTTTTCAAAACCGAACCGGAAGGTAAACCGAAAAGGCATCCGCTTCGGTCCAAATCTGTTCAAACAGATTGTTCAACCGTTTGAACTGCATAAAAATTGATATTTTTTTAATAGATATTTACTAAATTCTTCCATGAAAAGTTTGATTCCTAGGTTAACAAATAAACCAGTTTATTCAAAGACCGAACAGAAACATGTTCCGGTTCCGGTGAAACCAGTCGAACCGCCCGATCCGGTCCGGTTTTCAAAACACTGCTTTGGGGGGGTGGGAACCCAAACCTTCTACCGCATTTCTCTGCCACATCGTCTGCCCCCGAAGGCACAGCCGTCCGTTGCACCCAAACTCATCTGGTGCATCGCAGTCAACCCCAACCGGTAGACAAAGGAACGACAGTGATTAGGTACAACATGGATCAAGTATATGTCGGAGGGCTAATCACATCCGTTTCTTTGCCTACCTGCGATGCACAGGTCGAGTATAGTGCAACGGACGACTGTGACTTGGGGGGCAGACGATGGAGCAGAGAAATGGGGTAGAAGATTTGGGTTCGGGGGTTGGGCGAAGGGGGGGTCGGGCTGAAGGCGCCAGCTTCGTGCCAATCGGCACGGGCATGCGAGAGTTTGCCCGGTAGAAGATGGAAGTGTTGGATAGTACGAGTCTGTGAAAAAATCTACATATTCTCATAGAGGACACATGAGAAAGGGGGAACGAGTCATTCAGATAATGGTGGCATACGAGATTGCAATCAATCTTGATGTGCTTTATACGGTGAAAACAAAAAAAGGATTGCTAGCAATCTAAAGAGTGCTTTGGTAACCACAAAAGAGAGGAGTAGGTGTAGAAGACTCGACAAACAAATTACGAAGAAGACACATGAGACAAATAATCTTTGGTACAGTATGAGTCGTCGCACGATACTATGGTCTCAGTGTTGGAATGGAAGTCAATGTCCTCCTTTTGCTTTTCCAAGAGATAAAAGAAACACTGAGGAAGATAGTAAAACCTGTAGTCGAGCGATGTTTTGTAGGACCATCAGCACATTCCATATCAGCAAGGGCGCGAAGCTACGAGACGAAGAAAAGAAAAAACAAGTGAGTAATGTTCATGAAGGACTCAAAGAATGCATAGAAGAGATCATAGTGAACATAGCATGAAGCACCGACAAACTGGCTCACAATGCGTGGAGCATCTGGACAAAGTTTCATATAAAGCTCGATAGAAGCATCTGGAGTTCGAGTGTCGAAATTATACGTGTTGTGATACGAAGTACCCACAATAAGAGAAGGCAATCTTGAGACCAAGGAAGTAACGGAGAGGCATTTGATTGTTCATCTCAAACTAATGTTGAAGATGTTTCCTCAAAGGAGGAAGGCAGACAACAGAGGGGGTCGATTAGTGTAAAATCGAGGAATGGGAGGTTGCACAGGCGGAGGATGAGTACCAGAAAGAGCGCAGGCGGAGGATGAGTACCAAAAGGACGAGCGAACGAGGCAACCAGAAAATCAGGCTAATGAAGAGTGAGCAAAGGAGCAGCTTGCCATACCGAAAGACATCAAATGATGAAGAGCACATCTATACATGGTAGATGGGGGCAAACAAGGTTTTAAATTTCGGTTTTGTTTCGGTATAACATCTGCCCCAAACACATAAGATATTGTCCGCTTTGCCCGTGTCCGTACGAAAACTTCCCAGGGAGGTCACCCATTCTAGTACTGCCTCTCGCCCAAGCACGGTTAACTACAAAATTCTTACGAATTCCGTAACGGCACACGGCTTTAAAACACGTCTTCTATGTTTGGGAGGAAAAATTATATAAGTAGCTCAGGATCTCCTTCTCTCCAGGCGATGTGGGGCTAACTTGTAGCCTTGTACAACGCACCTCACCTCATCCATCTTAGCATCCCAGCCTCAGGAGTCTTGGCTCTTGGCTCTTGGCTATTGGCTATTGGATCTTGGTCATCACAATCCACTCCCCTTAGAGCTACACGTCCTTGTGTAGTAGGGTTAGACCCCCCCATCCTGAGGAGAACCGGCTCTGATACCATTTTGTAACATCCGCCCCAAACACATAAGATATTGTCCTCTTTGCCCGTGCCCGTACAAGACCTTCCCAGGGAGGTCACCCATCCTAGTACTGCTCTTCACCCGAGCACGCTTAACTACGGAGTTCTTATAAATTCCATAGCGGCGCACAGTTTTTAAAACGCGTCTTCTATGTTTGGGAGGGAAAATTATATAAGTAGCTCAGGATCTCCTTCTCTCCAGACGATGTGGGGCTAACTCGTGGCCTTGTATACCTCACCTCACCTCATCTATCTTGGCATCCCAGCCTCGGAAGTCTTAACTCTTGGCTATTGGCTATTGGATATTGGTCGTCACATTCGGGTTTCGGTTCAAGCCTAAACTGAAATTTCAACCAAAATAGACTGAAATTTATATGGCACGGCACATTAACCACTTCCCCAACCACCCGGAAGTGTGGCTTTGGAGCTTTTTGAGCCGAAGTCACAGTTACAAATTTAGGAAAGTGGAGGCGCACTGGAAGTCCCAATTCCAACTTCGGACTGGACTTTTGTGCAACCAAACACCGGAAGTCCTAGTTCCCCACCACTTCGATCAGTTCGGGGCGCACTTTTAGGCAACCAAACATGCCCTTAGCCCAAAACATATATGTACAAGACATAAGTGTGGACGCCAACATGGTGAACATACCACACAAAGAATGACAAAGAAAGAGAAAAGACTACACATAAGCAAATAAAGCAAATAAATTATGCCTACTCCTCATAGTAAAGCAAATGATAGAAAAACTTAATCGGGACAATGAATCATAATCGACCGGAAATTTAGTAGGCAGATCAAGAGAGCACAGCATTTCATCAGTTATGCCAAGCTCCTCGAGCTCTAGCCAGGCCGCAGCAACGCCCCCTTTCTCCTGCACTCTATCAATCTCCCTCTGCAGGACTTCAAGAACCTTCTCATTGCTTCCATTCTCGTGCTTCCCTTCTGTCGTGGCATCCGGCTCCGCCGAAACAGATTCCAAATCAAAATCCACGCACATGAGGGAGGCCATCCTCTCAGCTAATCCGGGTACTTCCTTCAGCTGAACGCACCAAGATTCGAGCTACCATCGTTAGATTAGAACCAAATGTACAGAGAGGAAAGAGCATTCGCAGACCCTAACCCTAGACCTGAGCTCGGGGGCCGACCTGCTTGAGGGCGTCGGGGAGGCGAAAGGTCCAGGCGTGATCGATGAGGAAGAGGTCGGACTCCTTCTCCAGGGACTCCGCGGAGAGGACGAGGCGCCGCTGCCGGCCGCCCTCGCATGGCTCGACGGAGAAGAAGCCGCCGCTGTCGAAGGTCTCGGATGAGAGCTTGCGGAAGAGCTTCCGATAGAGCCGCGAAGGGATGCCGGAGGCGGCGAGAAGGATGGCGTGGACCCTCGCGAAATCTTCGAAGTCTCGGATCAGATGAGGTGAAGCCATGGCGGGAGGAGTTGGAGATGGGCGGCTTCTTCGGCTGTTTTGAAAGTGCTTGGAGTTATACAGAGTAAGCCTGAAGGACAGTCTTATCGTCAGGACGAAAATACCCCTCAGTGTAATTCAAATTTAGGTTTTATGCCGCTCCTTAAAACTAAACCCGATTTAGGTTTTCTGTCACTCCTTAAAACTAAACCCGGTCCTAAACCCTAAGGCCTTACTTGATTCGAAAAAAATGAGGGTGGCATCCTTTTTTTTCTTTTTTTCTTTTCTGCTGATAGAATTGGGAGAATTTTCTATATTCATTAGGGCTCTATGGCCAGGTATAAATAGGTACAAGTCCTCTCTTATTCACAGCGGCTTGTCCATTTCAGATGGTCTCACTCAAGATCCTCCTCTACGGGTTGGAGCTGACTTCGGGCCTGAGGATCAATTTCCAGAAGAGCAGCCTCTACTACATAGGTCCAGGGGATGCAGGCAGCGTGTTGGCCAAGCTTTTGAACTGTAAGGTAGTGTCCCTGCCAATGAAGTATTTAGGGCTGCCTATCAGTGACAGAGCACTGCGGCGAGAGGATTGGGAGCAGCTGATTCTTAAGATCGAGAGGAGATTAGAGGGCTGGAAAGGTAGATTTCTATCTTCGGGGGGAAGGCTAGTGCTGGTAAACTCGGTTCTTTCCTCTATTCCCTGCTACTATCTTTCCTTCTACTACCTGCCGTCTTGGGTGATTGACCGGATTGACAAGATTCGGCGATCCTTCCTTTGGCATGGGGTGGGTGCTAGCATAGGTGGCTACAACCTGATGAGATGGAATCAGGTCTGCCTGCCGAAGAAGATGGGTGGTCTGGGAGTCCTTGACCTGCGTAGATTCAATATCTCCATGTTGGGGAAATGGTGGTGGAGACTGCAGCAGGGAACAGGCGGATCCTGGCGGGACGTCATTCTGGCAAAGTATTTTAGGAGGTTCTCTCCTCTGCAAGCACGGGGTCGAGTGTCCGGCCGGATATCTCATTTTTGGAGGGGCATCCTCAGGGTCAAGGATCTCTACAGGGAGGCTACTACGCTGGTGTTAGGTGATAGGAGAGATATTAGTTTCTGGAGGGATACTTGGCTAGGGGACAGACCTCTAGAGCAACTCTTCCCAACACTTTTCTCTTTGGCCCGGAACAAGGGAGCTTCAGTCCGTTCCCAGGCTAGCAGGAGGCAAGGGTCGATCGGGTGGCGTTTGAGGTTCGTTACTCCTTTGAATCATGATGGTCAGCAAGAGTTGCAGGACCTCCACGTGATTCTTCAGGCGGCTTCGTTCAGGCCAGTCCGGGATGAGGTCCGGTGGAGCGGCACATCCTCAGGAGTATTCACAGTTAGATCTTTCTATGATCATCTCCTGCCTCGAATGCAGCGGCACGGGCCGTCTAAGGCTATCTAGAAGTCGAAGGCTCCATCGAAGGTCCAAATCTTTTCCTTGTTGGCTTCGAGGAATAAGATTCTGACGAAGGCGAATCTGATGCGGCGTCATCACCCCCAGGCATTGGATGCTTCCTGCACCTTCTGTGCCTCGGAAGAGGAGACGTCCTCACATCTTCTGCTCGGATGCCCTTTTGCCCGGGTCCTGTGGGATCACTTCGAGAGTAAAGCAGGACTATCTTCGCACCCCAGGACCCTTAGGGGACTTTGGACTTCTTGGAAAAGAAGAAAAATCCCGGTGGAGATCCGGAAGCCGTGGGACATTTTGGTCATGGCAATCGTGTGGGTTATCTGGCTTGAGTGGAATAGCAGAATCTTCAACGGTAAGTCTGCAGGGCAGGTTAAGTTGCGGCACTCGGTAATTTCCTTTTTCAGTGCTTGGATTGTGCCTTGGAGAGATAAACTAGGGGCGGAGGCTATCAGTTTTGTGGGTGCAAATTTTGGCAAGAAGTCTGCAAACAGCGGGACCCACCGGCCCTGCCTGGTGGGCCTCCGAGTACCACAGCGGGACCCACCGGCCCTGCCTGGTGGGCCCCCGAAGACAAACAGCGGGACCCACCGGCCCTGCCTGGTGGGCCCCCGAGTACCATAGCGGGACCCACCGACCCTGCCTGGTGGGCCCCCTAAGACGGCAGCGGAGCCCACCAGCCCTGCCTGGAGGATCCCCAGATACGACGGCATAAACCGCCATTTACCCCGGAATTCCTCTTCGAGAATTCTATAAATAGCAGAGCCTTTGAATGTAAAAGGATCCGAAACTTCTGATTTCCACTCTGAGATCTGATTTTCAGAATTCATAACTCTGGAATTTCTCAGCTTCCCATCTTCCACCTTTCTTTGATCTTCTTCTCTCCTTCGAAGAGATCATAGTGTTATCAGTGATACTCGGCCTGTCGAGATCACTTCGATATAAGTGTTAGTGAATTCGGGTTGCTCCCTATAGCACGGAGACGTAGGCTTCGGCTGAACTCCGAGATCACACCTCTCGTGTCAAAACTCTCTGATTGTATTTCTCTATTGACATATCAAAAGCAACGACTTCAATCAAGCAGATTCAACACCGATCTTCGACTCAAACGTTCAACTGACTGATGAGGAGAGGTCTTCGGGTCGGCACGAAGATTTTCCCCCCACAAGTTTTTGTAACAATCTGTTATCTTAGGTTTTAATGACTTCTGGTTGGGGTCCGCCAAACCATCCCTCCTTTAGGAGGGGTTCTCAAAAAAAAAAAAAAAGGTACAAGTCTTGCACAGCAAGTTAGGATTATACAGGCCATATATACACACACAATCTTAACACCCCCCCTCAAACTCATGGTGGGTCAAAATAGCTTGAGTTTGCCAATTAGAAATTGAAAGCGATGAGTAGAGTGAGACTTTGTAAAAAAGTCTGCGATTTGTTCAGTGGATGATACGTGTGGTACAGAGATGGTCCCAGCCTCGTAACGCTCTCGGGTGAAATGACAATCGATCTCTATGTGCTTTTGTTCGCTCATAAAAGACCGGATTGTAGGCGATCTGAATTGCGCTCTTGTTGTCACAATAGAAAGCAGTAGGTAAGGAGACTCCAATCCCAAAGTCTGAGATAAGGCGCCTCACATGGACGATTTCTTTGGTGGTTGACGCCATAGCTCGATACTCGGATTCGGTGCTGGAGAGGGAGACAACATCATGCTTCTTACTGCACTAGGAGATAAGAGAGTCGCTGAGAAAGAGACAGAAATCGGTGGTGGAGCGTCGAGTAGTAGGATCACCGGCCCAATCAGCGTCGGAGAAGGCCCGAAGAACCAAAGAGGAGTCTGCATGAAAAAGGAGGGACCGGGTGATGGTGCCTGTAGGTAGCGAAGGATCCTTAAAAGGGCTACATAGTGAGCAGAGCGAGAGGCTTGAACAAACTGGCTGACAATACTAACCGCATGAGCAATGTCAGATATGGTGATGCACAAGTAGACAAGCTGCCCCACTATCTGCCTATATTGTGTAGCATCGGAAAGAGGCTTATCATCTGTGGGTCGAAGCTTAACATAAAGCTCCTCAGGTGTATCAGCAACCTTCTGATCAACAAGTGCAGCTCGAGCTATAATATCTGAAGTGTACCATTGTTGAGAGACGAGGATGCCATCCCGACTTTGTGCTACTTCAAAGCCAAAAAAATAGCGAAGACGACCCAAATCCTTCATCTAAAACTGTTGCTAGAGATGAGCTTTGAACAATGCAATGCCGGTAGCATCATCGCCTGTGATGATCATGTTCATCCACATGAACCCACCCCTACAGGGAGGACTGCACAAACAGAGAGTGATCCTGATATCTCTCGGAGAAACCAATCCGATGAATAGTGCTGCAAAAACATTCAAACCAAGCACGTGATGCCTGCTTCAAACCATAGACCGCATGGTTAAGCAGGCAGATATGCTGAGGAGGCGTGGAGTAGCCAGGAGGCGACTGCATATAAACGACCTCAGAAAGGGTGCCATGAAGAAAGGCATTCTTCATGTACATTGGAAACAGTGGCCACTGGCGGGCGAAAGCAATGACAAGGAAAGAGCGAACAGTGGTCATCTGAGCAAATGGAGCGAAAGTCTCGTCATAGTCAAGACCAGCCTCTTGAGTAAAACCATGGGCAACGAGCCAGGTTTTGTTCCACTCAACAGATCCATCAGGTTGGTGTTTGACCTTGTAGACCCATTTGCAGCTGACAGGCTCGACTCCAGTAGGGAAAGGGAGGAGACACTGGGGGAAGCTTGGTCTCAACAGGAATGGAGGCGGAGGGTGCGAGGGGAGGGGTCGGGTCCTCAAGAGAGGGTACAAATGAGCCTAAGTGATGGAACTCGATTAGGGGAGGGGGACAGGGGCAAAGTCTATAGGACTTGGTAGGAGATGGTGCAACGGAAGAAGAGACAAATGGTGGAGACTCAAGATTAGTAGACGCGGGGGAGAAAAAAATAAAGATCCTGAGAAGAGGGAGAATAAAATGGAACATCCTCAAAGAATGAGACATGCTTGGCTAGGCGAATACGATGAGCAAAATAGTCATAGCAACGGTAACCTTTGTGCTCGAGACTGAGACCCAAAATAATGCATTTTGCTACCTTGGGAGATAGTTTGTTGCGTTCGTGAGGTGACAGAAGCATAAAACAAGTGCAGCCAAAGGCACGAAGCATGTCATAGGAAGGAGGAGATGAGAAGAGACACTCATAAAGGGAGGAACCAGAGAGGTAGGTAGAAGGGGTAATGTTGATGAGATTAACAGAGGTGAGCGAGGCACAGAGGAGGAGAGGAGAAGAGAATGGACAGTCTCAAGAATATGACGATGCTTACGCTCAGCAACACCATTCTATTGGTGAGTGTGTGGGTAAGACTACTGAAAGAGGGTTCCATGAGACTAGAGAAGAGACCGCATATCGGTTGATAAAAATTCACGAGCACAGTGAGAAAGGTTTTTATCCAAGTGTGAAACTGAGTTTGAATCATATTGGTGAAGGTAGTATAGATAGAAAAATTTTTAGAACGATGACGAAGTAAATAAATCCATGTATAGCGAGAAAAATCATCAATTAAGCATATATAATAGAAATAGCCTTTTATAGATGATATGGGCGAGGGCCCCCAAATGTCCAAATGAACAAGGTCAAAACAGGGCAACAGAACAAGACACAATAAGACGAAAGGGGCAGGCTGTGAGCTTAACAAGCTGACAACTTGTACAAGGGGAACGAGAAGAAAAAAGAGCACGACCTAAAACCCAGACTGAAATAGGCTTTTAAGTCGTTGCTTGGGACACATGACCTAATCGTCTGTGCCATAGTCGGCCGCAGACGAACTAACACCACAAAAACTGAGAGGAGAAGGAGGCACGTGAAGAGACTCAAGGTGGTAGAGACCGCCCTCTCTACGATCGGTTCCAATCGTCTTGCCAGAGCGAGGATCCTACAAAATACAACCAGAGTCAAAAAAGGATATAGTCAAACCAGCGTCACAAATAGTAGAGATAGAGATAAGGTTCATGCATAGGTCGGGGAATGATAAACAATGGGTAAGGTGAGGCGGCCAGACGAGTCAGACAAGGGGGAGATGGAACCACACTAGGGGATGGAGAGATGAGATCCATTCGCAGTGTGGAGGGATGGGATGGCGGCGGGGCGAAGAGAAGTAAGAGCAGAGAGGTCATGGGTGAGATATTGGGAGGCCCCAGAGTCCAGGACCCAGTGAAAAAGAGTACCAGAGTGGGCCGAGTAGGCAGTAGGCGGTACGGACAACAAGGAGGCGTCAGAGCTTATCTGGTGCTGTTGAGATTGTTGAAACTGCTGGAATAACTAGAGCTGTCGTGGAGTAAGGGCGATAGTAAAGGCGGGCTCAACTAGTGCAACATGAGTAGGAGGAGCTTTGATCGATCAATGTGTGATATTCGGAATTCTCATTTCTAATGGAATCGAAATGATCATCACGAACAGGTTTTCCTAGACCAGGAGGGCATGTACGCTTCTCATGATAAAGAGTCCAGCACATCTCGACCAAGTGGCCCTACTTGTGGCAATAAGTGCAGTATAATGGTATGCCACGACCGCCTGAGTGGCCACGAGAACGAGGAGGAACCTGTGGCGGTGTTGAAGATGGAGCAAAGGAGCGAGAAGCGGTGGCAAGAACCCTCTCGTGACCGATAGCAGTAGCTGGAGTGGGAGGTGTGGGTGCAAAAATTGTACCGGACCGGATCAGAGCGGCATGGGCCCGCGCAACGGCCCAAGTGGGTAAGCCTGCCCGGGTTCATGGGCCCACTCTACGAGGCTCGCAGATCAAGCCCTCCCCCTTATTGGGCCCGAACAACGGCCCAATAAGGGCCCAGCAAGGAGGCCTAGAACCAGTGTCACGTCATCATCGCCATGTCATCACTGCCATATCGGGCACGTGCCTACGCTATAAAAGGACCCCCAAGGCATCCAGGAAAGGGGTTGGTCATTCAATCAGAGGAAGAGAGGATTCAAAGCCAGAGCTTACTTCTCTCCTTCCAGTTTCTTTTCTTGTTGCTCCGTGCAACCCCCACTGTAAGAAGCTTCTCTCGGCCTGTCGAGAGAACGCTTCCCACCTTTATATTTATTATAGTGGAAACCAGGTGGCACCTCTCGCCCGGAGACGTAGGTCGTAAGACCGAACTTCGACAACAACTCTGTGTGTCATCTCTCTCCTTCCCAACTTTATAATCTCTAACTCTACAAACCATCCTCATTCAATCAAGGCTGTGGGGCGGGGTTTCCGATCAAGGCGGCTCGGAAATTTCCCCCCACAATCTTTGGCGCCGTCTATGGGATATCGATAGAGGTCTTACCCACACCTCTACCGACTCCTATTCAGCTTGTGGTGACGAGCCACAAGTCCTCCTCCAAATCAACCTCAACGCCTTCATCACGCCGACATCAACACGCTCGATGGTGAAGGCCATCACCAACCCACCAAAGGCGGGTGCTGAACGAACAAACGATATGCTGATCGAAGAAGAACAAGAAGTCTCGGTTGCAACCAACCGAAGAAATGTTCGGGAGCGGCTGGGGCCGCAAGGCAGCCATCCAGAAGGGCACAGCGATCGGCGAGAACTGTCATCCCCGAGGCGTCGATCTGGCAAAGAACACGCTATTCAAGGGAGCAAGCCTCAGGCTACATTTGAGATCTCGGCTGCTGATTTCCAGCTACTAAATCTCCTCAAGAAGAATGCGGCCCTCGAGCAAGAGAGGGATTCCCTAAAGAAGGCGGCTGAAAGAGCGGGGGTTATGGCCCACAACTCTCTAGCTACTGATAAAGACCAACCAAGGACTCGCCCAGCCGTGAGTCATCATCTTGAAGAACCACATGTACCGCGTATCGAGATGCATCAGGTATCCACACAAGCACCAAAACAAATGATGTGGGATCGCCTCGACGTCAATGATGCGCCCATCTATCGCGGAGAAGGATCACCTCAGTCGACAAGGTCCACTAGACATTCTATCCCTTCGCACACGAAAGCAATAGATGCCCGCGAGCTGCTCAACCGACTAAGGCATACTGCCGACGTGGGACGCCGCCATCAAGACCGTAGGCAACTAATCACCTCGGTGGGGCCACTGCATCCCAAGGTTCTTGCAACACCATTTCCTATGGGTTGGCGAACACCGAACCTACCAAAGTTCAACTGCATCCAGGGAGACCCTGCTCTCCATATCCTAGCCTACAAGCAGGCCCTGACGCCCTACGAATATGAGAACCATGTTCTCTGTCGTATGTTTGCGGGAAGCCTCGAGGGACCTGCCCTCGACTGGTACTACACACTGCCTACCGGTACGGTGGCCACATTCAAAGAGTTGGCTGAACTCTTCATGGACCATTATCGACTAAACTTAAAGCCGAAAAAGAGGTTGGATACACTCTACCAGCTGAAGATGGGCTCCGACGAGTCTCTAAGGAGCTTCACGATGAGGTTTCGTAATGAGTATTCTGAGCTCACCGGTCGCTCCTATAATGAGGAGGCCATCATGCTGGCATTCCAGAATGCTATCCGGCCAGAGCTCCACGTCTACACCGACTTCATCCGGCATCCTCCCAATAACTTGGAAGCGATGTTCAAGCGCGTACAGCGGGAGATAGAGGTGGAAGACAATCAGCGGGCCAGAAGACTACGTGAGCCCCGCGAGTCTCGTGACTCCCGACATAAGAAAGATGATGAAGCTCCGAATGAAGCACACTACAAGAAGTCTGCCCATGCCGCGTCCGACCAAAAGGTGCAGGCCAAAAGGTGCAATGAAGATCCAAAAGCCCCTCCGGCAGAAAAGAGGCGAACTCCAAGGGAGCAAAGGGTGTTCACTGAGCTGAACACCTCCATTGAAGACATCTTCGCATACTTGCAGAACGAGCCCTTTTGCAAGTGGCCACAGCCTCTCCCTCCAAATTCCGACCAGGCGGGAGATACGACAGCCTACTGTGAGTTTCATCGCAGCCATGGCCACCCAATCTCTACATGTCGGAAGCTAAAGCATCACATCGAAGACCTGATCCAAGAAGGGCGGCTCGATGACTACCTCGCTAATAAGGAACCAGGTCGAGAGTAGGAGAGGCTGCAGCAGTGGAGAAAAGAAAGTCAATGTAATACGTGGATGCATAATCGTAACGTCCGCGGGGCAATCTCTGAAAATGTGTAACTGCAACTTTGTTATATCAATAAAGTGTCTTTTTTTTCTCAAAATCAAATCTCTCGAAGTTCGATTCCACCATATTAAGGCATAAAAAAAAAGGCTCCTGGCAAACCAGGTCAACCAAAGACCTTCGATTCCGCCCATTCAAGTCGGAAGCTCGAAGGTAAGTCGGCTACGCCCTCTCGAGGCTAAAGACCGATAAAAAGGCTCCTGGCAACCCAGGTCAACCAAAGACCTTCGATTCCGCCCGTTCAAGTCGGAAGCTCGAAGGCAATTCGGCTACGCCCTCTCGAGGCTAAAGTCCGACAAAAAGGCTCCTGGCAACCCAGGTCAACCAAAGACCTTCGATTCCGCCCATTCAAGCCGGAAGCTCGAAGGTAATTCGGCTACGCCCTCTCGAGGCTAAAGTCCGATAAAAAGGATCCTGGCAACCCAGGTCAACCAAAGACCTTCGATTCCGCCCGTTCAAGCCGGAAGCTCGAAGGCAATTCGGCCACGCCCTTTCAAGGCAAAAGTCCGATAAAAAGGCTCCTGGCAACCCAGGTCAATCAAAGACCTTCGATTCCGCCCATTCAAGTCGGAAGCTCGAAGGCAATCCGGCTACGCCCTCTCGAGGCTAAAGTCCGATAAAAGGCCCCTGGCAACCCAGGTCAACCAAAGACCTTCGATTCCGCCCATTTAAGTCGGAAGCTCGAAGGCAATTCGGCTACGCCCTTTCAAGGCGAAAGTCAGATAAAAATGCTCCTGACAATCCAGGTCAAGCTAAACTATCAACTATACTTATCCGAGGCGAAGAAAAAATCCGAGGTGACCAATGCCTCGGCACTTTAGGGGCTGTTTGGCATAAGGCACATGCCAATTCTCTGTTTCTTGCCTAAGGCTTGTGCCTCAGGCAAAATGTGAGGGCACAATTTTATGCAAAAACTGCGTTTGGTATGTGGCACAAAAATCTTACCGAATCCAGATTCTTTGGCACAGAAACACAGAAATAGCGTTTGGTATGTAGTAACATAGAGCATACGACAAAAAAATGGGCTAGCTAAAACTGAACAATTAGACTTTACTCAAAAAAATATAGAGAGAGAGAGAGACCTGGACTTTGCTGAGTTGCTCAAAAAAAAAAAAAAATTCCGAGTAAAGAGAGAGATGTTCTCTATCAAAAAAATAAAAAATATTACCCACCCTTCAAGCCCACCATCCCCACCAACACCGAGAGAGAGAGAGAGAGAGAGAGAGAGAGAGAGAGAGAGAGAGAGAGGAGGGAGAGAGAGAGAGACTTTACAAAAAAAAAAAAAAATTCCGAGAGAAAGAGAGAGCTGTTCTCTCTCAAAAAAAAAAAAAAACTGTTTTACATGAATATGGTCGCGCGATCTGCACACACACACACACACACACACACAGAGAGAGACCTGGACTCCCCACCCTTCAATCCCACCCTTCAATCCCACCATCCCCACCAACACCGAGAGAGAGAGAGAGAGAGAGAGAGAGAGAGAGAGAGAGAGAGAGAGAGAGAGACCTGGACTCCCCACCCTTCAATCCCACCCTTCAATCCCACCATCCCCACCCTTCAATCCTACCATCCCCACCAACAGAGAGAGAGAGAGAGAGAGAGAGAGAGAGACTTTACTCAAAAAAAAAAATCCGAGAGAAAGAGAGAGTTGTTCTCTCTCAAAAAAAAAAAACTGTTTTACATGCATATGGTCGCGCGATCTGCACAGAGAGAGAGAGAGGAGAGAGAGAGAGAGAGAGAGAGAGAGAGAGAGAGAGCGCACCTGAAGGGGAGGGGTAGCGATCGCACTTGGAGGAGGGGTAACTCACGCTGGGAATCGCAGATGGTGGGGAGGGGGGGGGTTTTGAAGCGTCGGGCACGGATAGAGTTTGTTAGGCTCGGGGTTCAGCTATCACAACCCGCGGAGCGATAAAATATCGTTCCGTGATTCTTTGATCTGCGGCATTTAAAACCTCGGGCACGTGGAACAGGTTCAACAGCAAACAACAGCCAAACGCATTTCTTTGCCGCAGGCACGAAATCATAGCTAGAATCGTGCCCGCGGCATGATACCAAACAGCCCCTTACAAACCCAAGGCCCAGCCCTTGGCACTCGAGGATAAAGTCCGAGGCGACCAGTGCCTCGGCACTCTACAAGCCCAAGGCCCAGCCCTTGGCACGCGAAGAAAAAGTTCGAGGTGACCAATGCTTCGGCACTCTACAAGCCCAAGACCCAGCCCTTGGCACTCGAAGACAAAGTCCGAGGCGACCAGCGCCTCGGCACTCTACAAGCCCAAGGCCCAGCCCTTGGCACTTGAAGACAAAGTCCGAGGCGGCCAATGCCTCGGCACTCTACAAGCCCAAGGCCCAGCCCTTGGCACTCAAAAACAAAGTCCGAGGTGACTAATGCCTCGGCACTCTACAAGCCCAAGGCCCAGCCCTTGGCACTCAAAAACAAAGTCCGAGGTGACTAATGCCTCGGCACTCTACAAGCCCAAGGCCTAGCCCTTGGCACTCGAAGACAAAGTCCGAGGCGACCAATGCCTCGGCACTCTACATGCACCAAGTTCAAGGAGACATCCTTGTCACTTAAAGACAAAGTCCGAGGTGACCAATGCCTCGGCACTCTACAAGCCCAAGGCCCAGCCCTTGGCACTCGAACACAAAGTCCGAGGTGACCAATGCCTCGGCAATCTATAAGCCCAAGGCCCTGCCCTAGGTACTCGAAGACATAGGCCGAGGCGACCAATGCCTCGGCACTCTACAAGCCCAAGGCCCAGCCCTTGGCACTCGAAGACAAAGTCCGAGGTGACCAATGCCTCGGCACTCTACAAGCCCAAGGCCCAGCCCTTGGCACTCGAACACAAAGTCCGAGGTGACCAATACCTCGGCAATCTATAAGCCCAAGGCCCTGCCCTTGGTACTCGAAGACATAGGCCGAGGCATTTTACAAGCCCAAGGCCCAGCCCTTGGCACTCGAAGACAAAGTCCGAGGTGACCAATGCCTCGGCACTCTACAAGCCCAAGGCCCAGCCCTTGGCACTCGAAGACAAAGTCCGAGGCGACCAGCGCCTCGGCACTCTACAAAGCCCAAGGCCCAGCCCTTGGCACTTGAAGACAAAGTTCGAGGCGATCAACGCCTTGGCACTCTATAAGCCCAAGGCCCAGCCCTTGGCATTCGAAGACAAAGTCCGAGACGTCGTCGCCGACGTATTGGCATTCGATCAAAAGTCCAAGCTTAGTCTTGTCACTCAGGTCCAAGCATCAGATTGTTACTGGCCATCACCTTTTTTCGACGACTAACGGTTCCAAACCGGTCAGGGGGTGGTTGGTCTGACTCTGTCAGTGCGTGTCTCCACACTGGTGCAGTCAACGGTGGGTAACACGGGATAAAATGGTGCTTCCTTGATCCTGGCCAAGTCAACACCCTCACGTGACCGTAGTACCTGGTGAATACAGTAACCAGGTGCGGTAATACATTGGGTGAAGACCGGCTGGCCATCATGCGACGTCATCCTAGATTATCTCTAAGAAACCCCCTCAAATATAGCATTGTCCCTCGCCGACATCCCCGCACACCAACGTTTCACCGAAAAAGTGTCGGTTTCAAATGGGGCTGAAATTCAAAAAATATACTATTTTCAATACCGACACTTTTTGGCCTCTTCTAGCAGCCCCAATAATGGTGTGTGTTGGCATCAACAAGCAGCCCCCCCTCGTTTCGTATAAAAACTGAGTGGGGAAGGGAGTGACGGCACACCATGAGCAGCACACCCCTCGATTTCGTCAGAAAACCGAGAAGGGGTGTGTGACGACATCAACAAGCAACCCTCCCTCGGTTTCGCACAAAAACCGAGTGGAGAAGGGGGTGACGGCACACCATGAGCAGCACACCCCTCGGTTTCGTCAGAAAACCGAGAGGGTGTGTGTGACGACATCAACAAGCAACCCTCCCTCGGTTCCGCACAAAAACCGAGTGGAGAAGGGGTGATGGCACACCATTAGCAGCACACCCCTCGGTTTCGTCAGAAAACCAAGAGGGGGTGTGTGTCGGCATCAACAAGCAACTCCTCCTCGGTTTCGCACAAAAACCGAGTAGGGAGGGGGTGACGGCACACCATCAGCACACCCCTCGGTTTTGTCAGAAAACCGAGAGGGGGTGTGTGTCGGCATCAACAAGCAAACCTCCCTCGGTTTCGCACAAAAACCGAGTGGGGAGGGGGTGACGGCACACCATCAGCACACCCCTCGGTTTTGTCAGAAAACCGAGAGGGGGTGTGTGTCGGCATCAACAAGCAACCCTCCCTCGGTTTCGTACAAAAACCGAGTGGGGAGGGGGTGACGGCACACCATCAGCACACCCCTCGGTTTCGTCAGAAAACCGAGAGGGGGTGTGTGTTGGTATTAACAAGCAGCCCCCCCCTCGGTTTCGTACAAAAACCGAGTGGGAAGGGGGCGACGGCATACCATCAGCGTCTCACCCCTCGGTTTTGCACAAAAAACCGAGTAGGGAGGGGGTGACGGTGCGCTCTCGGTTTCGACATAAAACCGAGAGGGGGGTGTACGCCATCAATATCATCCCACCCCTTGGTTTCGTCAGAAAACCGAGAGGGGGGGTGCTCGGTGTCATCCACACACAATGATTATTTAAAGACGAAGAGCTATCTTCCATTGGGTCGGTTGGATAGCATCTCATCCAAACCTATTGATTTGCTTGTACAAACTTCACAAAAAAAAAAAAAAATCCCCTCTCTCATCAAGGGTGAGCACGCGGTAACTGTTGCGTCATCACTGGGCCCGACTGCAGTCCCTAGTGAACACAGTAACTAGGTGCAGTTGGGTGTCGGACAGAACGGATGAGTTACCGCGTGCCGAGACATCTTTAAGACGCTAGCCTAAAACCTGGCTAGCGCATTCTTAAGAGTCATCTCTCTATAAAGGTGAATACCATAAAAGTTACACGTCAAGGCGAACAATGTTTCACGTCCACTTTGATCGTTTTTTCGGTGCCTACACAACGGCACCTTATACGCATTCATCTGACGTGTGTATGAAAAGTTATGACTGTCTGAAGACTTCGAGACTCTTATCTCCAAAGTAAGGCATCAGGAGAGTTACACGTCAACGCACGCCGGGTTTCGCCCTTCGGTGTCAGCACAATGCCGCCGTCCCGGACGCCCGCATGCATCCCTCCACCTGCACGTGGTCCTCCGCATGGAGGCAACGAACCCAGGGGGGAGATCTGACTTCTCTTCAACCGGCATGTCCTCGGCAACACCGGCGAGGGGGACAGGTCCTCGACGCAAAGGCTCTCTTGTGCAGACACCGCCCACGGCTCTCTCTCTGACTCGCACCCGGCTCCCTCTCCCACTGGCGCATGGGTCCGCCCACCGCTTTCATGCGACCCGGCCTTCCTTTCAGCTCGCATGGATTTGCAGCAATCCGGCTTTACAGCACTCGTGCATGCATGTATCCACAACTAAACCAAAAAAAAAAAAAAAGGAAAAAGAGAGAGAGACGTCTGCTCTCTCGCACCCGCTCTCTCTCGCACGAATCGCCACAGAGAAGGAAAGAGAGAGAAAGAATGGAAAAAGAGAGAGAGAGAGAGAGGAAAAATAGAGAGAGACGTCTGCTCTGTCATCGAATATCGTCAAAGAATCGAAAGTCAGCCAATCCAAGGACTACGGATCGGGCGGCGCGACCGTGGGTAGACGGCGGAGCACGATGAGCGTCCACGTGACCGCGCTGGATGGGCTGGTGAACGTGAACTCCCTCTTCACGATCACCGTTTTCGTGGGGCTCTCCCTCACCACGCCGGGGCAGCGAAGCCTGGAGGGCTCCTCATCCTGCGACGCCGGGCCCGACGTGGTCCGCAACCTCCTCGTGTTCGAGGTGATCTCCTTCAGCTTCTTCCTCTTCTCGAGCCTCGTCACGCAGAGCCTCAAGCTTGCCATCAACCTCCTCAACAGCAAGGACGTCGACGAGGCCTTCCGGACCCACATCAACACCCGCATCCTCCGCCTTGGCATGCTCAGCTCCGCCGACGGCTCCGTCATGGGCTGCCTCTTCCTCGTCCTCTCCATGGACAACGTCATCCAGATCCGGCTCGGCATGCTCTCCTACGGCAGCGGCCACGCCGTCCGCGCCGTCTCCGCTCCGTCAAACCCCACGTCTGCGCTGACCCCATGCACGCCCGGCCACCGCCGGCCGCCTTCGCCTTCCCGCGCTCGACGCCCGGCCACTGCCGGCCACCTCTCCGCTCCCTGCTCTCCGCACTGGCCCCCGCGCCCGAAGCCGGCCCGCGCCCGCCGTCGCCGCCTGCTTGCGCCCCGGCCATCGCGCGGCGCACGACGCCATCCGCCGACCTCCACGCTGCTGTTGCTCCACATAACAAAAAAAAAAAAAAAAAAACAGAGGAACGGATGAATAGAAACAGAGAAGGAAAGAGAGAGAGAAAGGAAAGAGAGAGAGAGGGACGCTGCTCTCTCTCTCACGTGAATGAAAAACAGAGAAGGAAAGAGAGAAGCCAAAGAGGAAAGAGAGAAAGAGAAAGGAAAGAGAGAGAGAGAGCGACGTTTGCTCCTCATGCGAGTCAAAGCCAAAGAAAGAATAAAGAAAAAAAGCTGTTTCTCTCACCAGAAGGGTCTCGGTACCCTCTCGGTATGCTCTCGGTACCCTCTCGGTCAGGAAACACACTGTTTTTTCGGAAACACCCCCTTGCAAAACCGAGACTTTTTGGCTTGCACCAAAAGGGTCTCGGTACCCTCTCGGTATCCACTCGGTCGGAAAACGCACTGCTTTTTCGGAAACACCCCCTTGCAAAACCGAGACTTTTTGGCTTGCACCAAAAGGGTCTCGGTACCCTCTCGGTATGCTCTCGGTACCCTCTCGGTATCCACTCGGTCGGAAAACGCACTGCTTTTTCGGAAACACCCCCTTGCAAAATCGAGACTTTTGGCCCGCGCCAAAAGGGTCTCGGCATCGGCAGAAGGAGACTCTGCTAATGCGAACCGCGGCACCGACAGCTCTTGCCAACCACGCCAGGATCCTAAGGCGTTTGCACCTCGGAATCCCAACCGACCCAGGGGGTCCTGACCCGACTGGGAGGGGGTAACTGTGGGTGCAAAAATTGTACCGGACCGGATCAGAGCGGCATGGGCCCGCGCAACGGCCCAAGTGGGTAAGCCCGCCCGGGTTCATGGGCCCACTCTACGAGGCTCGCAGATCAAGCCCTCCCCCTTATTGGGCCCGAACAACGACCCAATAAGGGCCCAGCAAGGAGGCCTAGAACCAGTGTCACGTCATCATCGCCACGTCATCACTGCCATATCGGGCACGTGCCTACGCTATAAAAGGACCCCCAAGGCATCCAGGAAAGGGGTTGGTCATTCGATCAGAGGAAGAGAGGATTCAAAGCCAGAGCTTACTTCTCTCCTTCCAGTTTCTTTTCTTGTTGCTCCGTGCAACCCCCACTGTAAGAAGCTTCTCTCGGCCTGTCGAGAGAACGCTTCCCACCTTTATATTTATTATAGTGGAAACCAGGTGGCACCTCTCGCCCGGAGACGTAGGTCGTAAGATCGAACTTCGACAACAATTCCGTGTGTCATCTCTCTCCTTCCCAACTTTATAATCTCTAACTCTACAAACCATCCTCATTCAATCAAGGCTGTGGGGCGGGGTTTCCGATCAAGGCGGCTCGAAAATTTCCCCCCACAGGAGGAGGTGGCGTGGTGTCGATGCTCTCTAGTCGGGACTGCTTAGAGAGGAGAGCCACGACGATCTCGGTAAGACGAGGAAAAGGGGTCCGGTACAATAGTTGCCCGGCCAGGGGCTAAAGAGCCGGGGCGAATCCGACAAGAAGAAAGTGCACCTTTCGGCGTTCCCGGAACAGTTGAACCTCTAATGCTGAGGCATTAGGTCCAGGATCCATTTGCTCGAGCTCCTGCCAGAGGGTCCCCATGAATGTGTAGTATGCCTCTACAAGCCGGGTACCCTGCTGGGGTGTCACTATCTCTCATAGGAGATGGGCCTCTCGAGCACCGTCCAACTGAACAAAGAGGCCACATAGATGCTTCCAGATAGCACATGCAGTCAGAAAGGCAACCAGTCCGCTGCGTAGGGAGGTGTTCACCGAGACGACAAGGAAAGCTTTGACGTGTGTTATGGACCCTGGCAAAATCAACGACAACAGCCAAGCCAAGATGGTGAATCAGTAGGCTCATTCGAAAGAAGTCGCTTTCAAGATACGGAAGGAATCCGCTCCGGCTCCCCGCCCAGGGCTTCGAGTTCATAGAGGAGGAGGCTATTAGTGGAGGAGCTGCCACTGGGAACACTACCCTAATGATCGAGAGCCTCCCGAACAAGTTGAGGAAGGAGAAACTTTGGGAGCTACTCGACGAACGCTACCAGGGGGAGACTCTGAAGCAACAAGGAGGCGACACCATGGAATACAACTTCCTGTATCTTCCCCTGGATTTTAGGGGGGGAAGCAACTTGGGGTACACCTTCGCGAACTTCATGAGCGCAAGAGGCACGGGGGCATCGTACCTTTTCCCTGTAGTGCAGAGACTGGACCTCCTTTCGATCAATCAAAGTATGTGAGGTCGCAGCCCACACAGGGTCGACCCTGACCACATGCGACCAGCTCGCACGTGGTAGAGGTCACCTAGTGGCTGGTGCTCATAGCTCGCCCGGCGACTAGCTCGCACGTGGAGAGATCGCCCTTTTGCTAATAGGAAACTTAGAATGGTATCTACGAACACCCACAGCTCGCTTAGGAGCTCGTCAAACCCGATACCCACAGCTCGCTCAGGAGCTCGCCTGATCAGGCAAACGGCCGAGGAGCTCGCCCCTTCGTCTTCAGAGGCCGCCTGTGGCTGTGGCTTACAGCCCACCCAGGGCTGACCCTGACTACATGCAACCAGCTTCCACGTGGTAGAGGTCGCCCAGTGGTCGGTGCTCATAGCCCGCCCGGCGCTTGCAGTAGCGGATCGCTGCGTCCTTTGGGATCATTGCGTCCCTTGGACAGAGCATCATCTTCCTCTTGGTCTTATTTGTGAGGTACTACGAGTCCAAGCTCTCTATGCGAGGCCGCTTGTGGTTGGTGCCAATAGCCCGCCCGGAGCTGACCCCAACCGCATACGACTAGCTCGCACGCGGAGGAGGTTGCCCGCGACTGGTGCTCACAGCCCGTCCGGCGACTAGCCCGCACGTGGAGAGATCGCCCTTTTGCTAATAGCAAAACTTAGAATGATATCTACGAACACCCACAGGATGCTCAGGAGCTTGCCTGATCACACCAACGGTCAAGGAGTTTGCCTGTTGATGGTAGAAGAGGTTCTGAAGGTCCCCCCTCGACCAGGAGCTAGCCCTCTTCCTCGCAGAGGTCGCCCAAAGTAAGGCGGTATTAAACCGACAGATGTCCTTACCCCCGTGGAGCTACGTGGACGATTGCAGTCCACGGACGCTGGCCAAAGTCGGTCTAGGACCTCCCAGACTAGAGCTTTCCAGAATTTCCACCTGGCAAGGACAAGACCGGTGCATCCCCTTTTTTCCATCGCCTGATAGGCAAGACGACAAAGGCCGTCAGAGTCCATGTGGGCTGACACATAGGGGCATAGAAGGTGCGGGAAGGAACCGCCATGTGTCAGGCTCTGACGGGCTGCAAAAGACTATAAAGGTACCCCCCTGGCTCCAAAGTACAGGTTCGAAACCCAAAACCCTAACACTTTCCAATTACTATGCTCTCCCCTGTTCGTACCTGTTCTGACTTAGGCGTCAGAGGGTCTGCGCTCCTGAGGGAGCCAGCCATTCTCACGCTTTTTCTGTCTTGCAGGGCAACCGCTCAGGCCAGCGAAAAATATCCCCCAATAGTGTGCATCCTCGTAAGACCAATGAGCCGTCACACGCTGAAGATCTGCAACGGAGGGAGGAACCGTCGGTGTGGCAATGATCTCGGTCATAGTGCCATCGACGTTCTTGATAGACGATGCTGGTGTCCCGGATGTGTAGAGGGCATTGATATCCTCTGAGGGCATAATGACGTGGAAAAGGTGTCGGTAGAGAAACTGGCCCTTTAGCTCATTTCGGATCGATGTCGACCAGGGAGTCCAGTCAGTCTGGGTAGAGAGGAGGAGATCGGTGTGCGTGGGGAGACGCCTCCTGAAGATCCGATCGTCATTGAAGGAGGCCATGATACGGAAGTGTTATCCGATAGTGGTTGCAAGGAGAGGCCGAGGCGGCGTTAGGCTAGACGCGGAGGAGGTGCTCGGCGGCGTCGATCTGAACGCAAAGAAGAGGAGGGGGGTCGTACGACGTCGGGCTGCATGGAGGAGGGGCTGCCCGGCGTCGGGATGGACGCAGAGGATGACCGGGCCGACTTCGTGCGTCGATCTTGACGCGGAGGAGAGAAAGGGTCGGCCGGTATCGAGATGGATTGCACACACACACACACATGCACACACACACACACACACACACACACACACACACACACACACACACACAGAGAGAGAGAGAGAGAGAGAGAGAGAGAGAGAGAGAGAGAGAGAGAGAGCGGTCGACTAGGGTGGCTCTGATACCATGATAGAATTGAGAGAATTTTCTATATTAATTAGGGCTCAATGGCCAGGTATAAATAGGTACAAGTCTTGCACAACAAGCTGTTAGGGTTAGACAGGCCACATATACACACACAATCTTAACATCCGCGTCATCCATTTTCATGGAAAATGATATCAATGTTTGATTCGTGCAAAGAAATATAAGGCAGAAGAAAGCCTGGTATTATTTTTCTTTTCCCAAGTCTGTTTGGTTTCGCATGGGAATAAAGTGAAAAATCCTACATAATCACAGTTTTGCCCCATCATTTTCCTTTGCAGAAACAAGAAAGGTGAAAAAATACTAGAATTTTGTAGGTGACCAGAGCTCTAGATCTTTCAAAAAATCAACAAGAAAGTCAAACATGTGATCAGAGTCGAAGATCAGGACCGAAGATTGTGACCGGAGCTCTATATCCTTCAAAAAACCAACGAGAAAACCAAACAGTTGATCGAAGTTAACGATCGAGGCCGAGGTACACCGAACCCCTAGCCGTCCAACAGTCGGAACCAGTGCAACGAAGTGATAAAACGGGCAATACAACACCACGAGGAGCCAATGATAAGACTAGAAGAAAAATAGTTGCCACGTAGGATTCCTAGATAACCAGCCCATTTTCCACTAATTTTGGGAGGAATCCTAAGCCCCCCTCACAGCACTTTGACTTGGAGTTGAACTCCCAACGACATCCAATTCCCCCCCCAATTTTCGCAAACCAAACAAAGGACAAGCCGAAATCGATTTCCAATTCTGCAGAATTGGAACCAATTCCGTGAACCGAACGAGGCCTAAGATCCCTAGGCCATGGGATGAACCCTAGACATAGAAATCCAAAGCCTAATCCTAAATTGCCCCCCCCCGGCTTCTCGTCTCTACTGCTTGTCGTCACCGGGGGGGCGGCGGTGAGCAGCTGCAACTCACGCCCGCTACCATCGCCATCACCACCTCCGCAACTCGCGCCCACCTCCGCCACCACTGCTCTGCATATTACCACCTATTTATACTTGGGGTTAGGGGTTGACTGGGTCAATTAAAGTAGGCAACCACTGTAGCCGTCGGAGTCGCCATAGCCGCACCCTATAACAAGTCATTCGATAAAGAGCAAATGAACCATTTTACACACCAAGTCAAGGTTGAACCCACATTCATAGGGGGATCTAATTAAGATCTTCGTCTATGTAGGGATGCACATGGGTTGGGTGAGCCAGGCCGAAGCCCTAAACCCATCAGTCAGGCCAGGCTTGGGATGAAAAATCTAGACCCAAGTCCAAGTGGGCCAGGCCAGGCCAGGCCAGCCCGTGAAAGACTCTAGCCCTACCAATCCCAGCCCGAACCCGGCCCAAAATTGATCCCTCAAGTTTGTTTTATGGAGCGGGAGACTGCTGTTTCCCTGATAACCGTCCGTAACGGTTCCGTCCAGTTGTCCTGAAACGGGGTCATCGTTGTTTAAATCTTGCTTCCCATCTCATTTCCCTCCCCCCCCCCCCCCCCCCCCCAAAGTCACCTCCGCAAAGAGACTCGAGCCGCTTCTCCGCCGCCGTTAAGGAACCCTCCGCCGGTACTCCGCCGCCGTCCAAGTTTTCAACCGGCGCCACCACCTCACCGGCGAACCTCTCTCCTCCGGTTCCACAACCAACGCAGGTCTCTCTCTCTCTCTCTCTCTCTCTCTCTCTCTCTCTAGGGTTCTTACCTTACCTAGGGGATTGCTTATTGTACGGGGTTTGATTCAAAGGAGGAAATGGGGAGATTGATTACGGTCGGTGTTTCGATTCAAGGTGGAAGTATCAGAACAGGGGTTCTTGGTTTGTGTTTTTGTGTGATGGGTTTCATGTAAATCTCCAAAGATGATGATTAATGATCTTTTTCGATCTCCTATTAGATACCCAATCAGAAGGCTACGCTCATTGCACCTCCATCATCAGATTCCCATCACAATCACCCGAATGCTTGGTGGTGGTGGTGGTGGGATGGAAAACACGACGATAGAGGTGCAGTGCGGTGGGAGACACGAGGTTCTTTATGCGCTCCAAGAATCATTCTGATACAAATGTGTGGATGGCATGAAAAATGATTTTTGTATAGGAAGAGATTCTTGAAGCACATCAAGATTCTTGTTTTCTATAGAGTTATGAGATGATGAAGAGATTCTTGAAGCACATCAAGATTCTGATACACATATCTGACTACCTAACATGTTTTATGAGTATCAATATAAGAACCCATGTCACTTCACTGGAATTCTAAAACTGGAGGGCGGAAAGATCTAACCAGAGTCCGATTTGGTGGCCTTTTGCTTGCTTTAATTACCTTCAGGGTCTTAATTGTAAAAAGTAAATTTACCACCTGATTGATCTAGATAAAATATTAGGAAGTAAATTAGATCTTGATGGAATCAATTCGATTGTTTATATTTATTATTTGGTGGGATGATGTATCGTGGCTTAAGTCGTAAGTCACATAAGCCTACATTTTAATGGATTCAAAGGCCAATTATGCGTAGTATAGAAGAGGACAACCCTTGTCCATACAAACCCGCAAGAACTGTCTTTCCTTCACAAACTAAAGCCTTCCAATGGGTATTTGATCTTTTCTTGTTTCTCTTTCTTGGAGGACAAGATAGTTCTTCAAACTACATGTTGACGAATAGTCCCACATCAGTGAGGGAGGCACCCATCTCCCGCTTAATATACCCCCTGTGGACATTCCCTTACGACTCGGGTTTTGAGGTGTGAGGGTATCTAACATAGTATAACATGGTATCAGAGCTGGCCCATCTCCTGCTCCTGCTCCCGTTCCGGGTGCTCCCCACCAATCGTGCCTTGCCACACCTGCTCCGCGTGAGGGGGAGTGTTGACGAATAGTCCCACATTGGTGAGGGAGGCACTCATCACCCGCTTAATATACCCCCTATGAACCTCCCCTTACGATTTTTGGGGCGTGAGGGTATATATCTAACACTACATAAGGGGGAGCCGGGTGTGAGTTTTCTCTATTTATCTATCCCATTCTTGTCTCTGTTTCATCTTTTCTTTATTTCATATCTCCGATACTCTATATGCTGATGATGTCTTTTTATAAGCAAGGTTAATTGATGTTCATGAGTTCTATCTACACTTTTTATGTGCAATTCAGTCTAAACTTGGAAATTGTAGTCTACCTGTATAGTTGAATAGAATTTTGAACTAAATTTGATTTTATCAGAAGTCTCGTCAGAACTGGTTGAATTTTAAATGAACAAACCGTGAAGCTTGGTAAAACTACCTATTATCGGTAGAAATTAGTTCTAATTATGAATTTTCCAGCTTTCTGTGCTCTATTAGAGTTATGATTTATATTCCTATGCAAAAATTTAGCTCATGCTAAAATATATTGATTTCTCAAAGGAATGATTATGTTGTGATTTCTTTAATTTGATGGAGGAGATTTATTTTAATGCTTTATTTTGTGTAGTTCTGCAAAAGCCTGCATTCATTCATGAATTCTTTAATAAGTGTTAGATATCCTCACACCCTAAAATCCGGGTCGTAAGGGGAGGTCCACAAAGGATATTGTTAATGTACAGTAAACCCGACCCATCTATATGACGGTGAGGGACCAGTCAGGCCAGTCGCTGGCCGAGGACAAGTGAAAGGCGACCACCTTCAGCGGTGGAGAGATCGCAACGACGGACGGTACGACTGGAGAAGCCATGGAGGAGGCTCAATAGATGGGGGGAATCGGGAAGGGGTGGGAGGGCCGGTCTGGTGAAAGAGGGAGGGTCGGGGGTTGGCGGGGGCTGTAGGGGGGGTCGGGAGGGGGGCGGGGGGGATGTAGGGTGTCGGGGGGGGGGGGGGGGGGGGGGGGCTGTAGGGGTGTCGGGGGGGGGGGGGGGGGGGGGGGGCTGTAGAGGGGAGGAGGAGGGTGGTTGGGGGCTGTAGGTGGGCGGAGGAGGGGGGTCGGGGGTTGGCGGGGGCTGTAGGGGGGGTCGGGAGGGGGGCGGGGGGGGGAGGGGGGGGGGGGGGGGGTGGCTGTGTAGGGTGTCGGGGGGGGGCTGTAGAGGGGAGGAGGCTGTAGGGGGGGAGCAGTCGGCCGGCGGGAAGGAGGGGCCGGTGGAGGAGGGAGACCGGTGGAGGGTGCAGCCGGAGAAGGAGGAAGGGGGGGGGGGTTTCGGGTGGTTGTCGGGCGGCGGAAAGGAGATGCAGCCGGAGGAGGAGGGAGGCCGGAGGAGGTGCAGCCGGAGGAGGAGGACCGTCGTCATCAGGAGAACCCTAGAGCCGGAGGAGGTGCTCTGATACCATGTTAGGAGATGACGGCTAGGGTTTGGAGAGGAATAGAATGCATTCCATTGAGGGACTCAAGCCCAATATATGTACATGTATATCTATACAATCTGACCCGACTGTACAGTAAACCCGACCCATCTATATGTACATTAACAGATATATTAAGCGGGTGTTAGGTGCCCCCTTTACCGATGTGGGACTAACCGGTGGACTTCCTCAACACCCCCCCTCAAGCAGAGCAGCAAGGCACAATCGAAAGGGGCCACACCTGAAGGGAGACGATAAACCCAGCTCTGTTACCATGTTTGATATCCTCACACCCTAAAACCCGGGTCATAAGGGGAGGTCCACAGAGGGTATACTAAGTTGGTGTTAGGTGCCCCCTTTACAGATGTGGGACTAACTGGTGGACTTCCTCAACAATAAGAAAGTTTTGTGCTATTGTGTAAATCTCCCATGCAGATGTATAGCGCATTTCTAGCATGGACAACAGTCAAAACATGCAGAATTTCCTTAACAGCTAATTAGGTTGTCCTTAGCTCGCACTTGTTTTCTGTTTTTGGCTTGTGAAACCTTAATTGATCAACATAGTAAACGTAGGCCACATCATTGTTGGTATCAGATAACTTCTGGGTTGTTCAATCAACCCGATGATCCTCCTTTTCTATCACTTTCATCCCCTTCTCATATATTTAAACACAGTTTCCAAGGTTTTCTGAAAGTTTGCTTTTCAGAGTATTCCTAAAGATTAGTATTTAGGAATAATGGACAAGTAAAGATATGTCATTACAATAGCTCGGAGAATTCAGAATAATGCTAGATGATGGAAAAATATGGGTCCTTCATAAGATCTTCAATTGTGGAATCAACAAAGGAACCACCATTAGATGACGAACGTACGAAAATCAAGTTATCTGTGGTATAATAGAAGATGTCATGGCTAAGATTTTGGCTGCCAAAAAACGAACACATCCAAGTTTTAGTAGCAATGGTGATTCCTTCTAAGGCCGCAGATAAGAGAGTATGTTGACCATATTGTCAAAGCTACATTTGAGTGGTTTTACTCTTATCCCTTTGTCTTTGTACCAACTCCTTCTCTTTTGTTAATCATGTATATTACAGATGAACTCCCTCATTCTTCAGAATATATAGTATTAGACATTCAGAAGTTGAGGTTTCTACATATTTACTGGCCCACTTACTTGTCCAAGACTTAATGATTCTTTGTTTTGCATTACATTAAACTAATCAGAAGTGTTGGGTTTTAATAATGGAGCGTGACGATCAAACTTTTCACCCTCCAATGTCTTCAATCAAATATTGGCCGCCCAGTCAGGGGGGCAGATTGAGGTATGTGGAGTGGATGACTCGGAAGCTTTCAGGTCTCCCAAAGTTTGGCCTCCTGAGCAATGAAGAAGCTAGCAAAACTGCTAAATTGATAGAGGAGGTATGTTTCGTTATGGCTAATGAGCATTTTGAGACAGAGCCTGATGGGGATGGGTGGTCTGCAGTGCTAATTTATACAAAGGAAGGCGACAGGCTTAGGGCGGACGTTCTTCTAAATGGTCCGAGGCCAGGAGGGTATGTACCCAGGAATGTAATTGATGACTTTCCTCCACCTCGTAAAACTGTTTTTCACATCTCTGGTTGGCCTTGGACTCTTATCAATGCTGAGGAGGCCCCGAAACTTTTAAGCCCACTAGCAGAGGTAGGGAACTCATACACGAAGATATGCTTCAGCAATAGAAGCTTCGGTATTGATGCAGCTCATGTTGCGGCGCCTATCCTCGCATCTCTTAAAGGGCAGTTGACGCAAGTAGACCTCTCGGATTTTATCGCGGGCCGACAAGAGGATGAAGCTCTTGAAGTCATGAGGATATTCTCTTCAGCCTTGGAAGGCTCTTTACTAAAGTATCTGAACCTCTCCGACAATGCCCTGGATGAGAAGGGTGTAAGGGCATTTGAATCACTCCTAAAATCCCAGAATAGCTTGGAGGAGCTTTACCTGATGAATAATAAGATGTCCGAAAAAGCTGCGAAAGCGCTCTGCGAGCTCATTCCATCAACCGAGAAACTTACGATCCTCCATTTGCATAATAATCCCATGGGAGATGATGGCGTGATAGCAATTTCCAACGTCCTTAAACGTTCTCCCCTATTGGAGGATTTTAGGTTCTCATCGACAAATGTGGGCTCAGCGGGAGGGATTGTGTTGGCTGAGGCATTGGAGACCTGTATTCATCTGAAGAAGCTCGACCTCCAGCATAACAGATTTGGTGCAGATGCTGGTATAGCCCTAAGTAAAACTCTCGAAAAGCTTGTTGATATTGTTGAAGTGTACCTGAACTATCTAAGTTTGAAAGATGAGGGGGTCATAGCAATTTCCAATGCCCTGAAACAATATGTTTCGTCCCTCGAAGTCTTGGAGATTGCTGGAAACGAGATCACTGTCAAGGCTGCCCCTCAATTGGCAGCATGCATAGCTGTGAAGCAGTTCCTTAAGAGGTTGGTTTTGTCTGAGAATGAGCTCAAGGATGAGGGTGCAGTTCTGATCAGTAAGGCTTTGAACGAGGGCCATGGACAGCTCAAGGAGCTCGATCTGGGCTTTAACATGATTGGGAAGGTCGGTGCAAGATGTTTGGCACAATCACTCCTGTCATATAAGCCTGAATTTGTGCTGCTGAACATAAATGGCAATGCCATATCTAAGGAAGGAATTGATGAGGTGAAGGAGATACTGACGGTTCATCACTCTATAGACGTGCTTGGGCCACTCGATGAGAATGATGCTAAGGAGCTGAATAAGAGGCCGAGGCTTCTGGACAGTGATTGATTAGAACCGAAGCTTCAGGATCTCAAGATCGGTGAGGACAAGATGTAAAATTGGTCTCTTGGTTCATAATTGGTGCAGATACGTTTGGATTTTGAAATTGGATACCGTCTGATTCAGTGGATAGGCTGTGATCTGCTTTTATAAACCTTAGTTACTGTATCAGTTAGGAATCTGTATTGATTCTCTAAACTCTGCATGTTGTGTTGGAAGTGTAAGGAGGGAAATTATGAACATCCTGTATATTTGTCCTCTCATTTTGTAGAACTGAATTGGAGATTTTTTTTTGCTGAGACAAATTCATTTACAGATTTAAAGGGAAGGAATCTTCACATGGTTGTTATAGTGACTTATAGATAGCTTACAAGAGAATACTACAGGATGTGGTTTGCTGCGCAATAGAAGGAAGAGGTGTCTAAAGCTTTATTGGAATTAGAGGAGGGAACAATTAGTAGCTTAAGAAGCAGTTGTGGTTAGACAAGTGACTTTTCAGTCATGTGAGGCTTCACCAAGGGGCAGCACTTAGTTCCATATTTTCTAGTACGTGTTCTCATCGATGAACTTAGTATTTATAGGACAAATGATAGGTTGAATGCTAATTGAAATTATGGAGGCTAGCTTTGGAAAATAAGAACTTAAAAATCAATAGACCTGTGACAAACCCTAGAGGAAGGAGAGAGAGAGAGAGTGATGACTAGGGTTTGGGGAGAGAATGAATGAATCTCTCATTAGGCCAATAGGCCAATATAAGGGAAATGCTGAAGTTGATCCTTCCGGTTGGCTCCTCGGGCGTCCGTCTCATGATGAATAGGTCCAAAACAACCCCAAATATATAGATGAATGATGGAGAAGAGAGGGTGGATCTAGAAGAAGAGGGTAAGAGCTAGATGAAATTTGAGTGGAGATGAGGGTATAACAAGTGCGAAATGCAAATCAACACTTAAGCAAAGAAAATCTGATTTCAATCTTTATCCCAAACAAAGGAGAATGGAAGTCTTCATATAGGGTTTTGTAAAAGATAAATGGAAGAAGAGGGAAGCATTGACGCCACAAGAGGGAAGATCCTCTCGATTCAACACCAACAAGAGACAAGAGATCATGATGGGGGGGGGAGGGTTGTTGTTTACTTGAACATTAGGCTTGTGATTACTGTTTATGTGAACAATGCCCTTGGGTTTTGTTATGGGTCCTTTTTCGAAGGCTTTTGGGAGGCCTAGTAGGGATTTTTATGGGCTTAAGTGCAACAACTTAGCCATGAGGCAACACTCAGCCCATTCCACCTTGGTTCACATGATTAAGTTGGATTTGAGTTAGATGGGACATCCCCCGCATATGAGCTAACACAAAAAATGATCAAACCGTCCGATCGGAGCTCGGAGACAACCGATGGAAATCATACAAAAAACAAGTAAGGAGAAATGAAAATTACATCAAAATATGCGAAGGTAAAATCATAAGTTTTCCTGGAGGGCGCAAAACAGTCAATTTACCTCTGCGAATGGCATCAAACTGCATCAATTCCTCCCAGGTGATAGAACCTTGGCTCCTGAAGAGGATGAATCTGACATCTAGTGGAACTGGAAAAGATCCTGCTGATGTTGTCTGAGCTCACTCTCATTGATTCATATACTGTCACTAATGGGTCGTTCAGGCCAGTGTACCAGATGTCTCATGCAAACTCCTCATCAGGTCTGGATAGTCTTGATGTCAATGATATACTCAATGTAGTCCTCTAAGGATGTGATGAGCTCTGGTAGTAGAACTGCTGGAAATTTGGCCTATTGCGATAGATCTCCATGGAATCTGACTAAGTCGTACATATTCAATATTGGTGATGTAGTCACGGCGGAAGGGAGCTCCAAGAGATCAGCATTGTCCCCAAATTTCTTAAGGATGTACAAAGGCGCATATCTGCTTTTGTTCAGCATGCAATATGTACCACTGGAAATCTCTCGCGATGGAAGTATGCCATAATGAAGTCTCCTAGCCTTCTATAAAGTCAAGTCTCCTCCAGTTTTGATCCACCTTCTCCTTGTACCTGGTTCGGGTGGCCTTTAGCCAGTTTAGGACCTCCCGGTGAACCTCCCGGATATAATCAACATTGTTTTCCGGTTCAGCACTCTTTCGGTCAGGGTTTGGAAGGAATTTTTGGTCCATAGTGCGAGGGGTAGGGAAACCATAGGCTATTTCAAATGTGGACATTTCCTTAGACCTACAAAATGTGGTGTTGTATGCAAACTCTGCTTGAGGTAGATCCAAGTCACATTGAGTAGGCATGTCACTAGCAAAACATCGTGACATACGGTTCACCGCTTCGGTTTGGTTGTCTGTTTACAGGTGTTACACGCTACTGAATTGAGGTGGGTTCCCAATTTTATTCCATAAGGTCTTCTAGAAGCACCTTAGAAACCTAGTATCCCTATCGGAGGTAAAAGAATGAGAAGGGCCATGAAAGGTGGAAGATCACTTCAAAGAAACCATCAGCATTGTGATGCATCATATATATATATATATATATATATATATATATATATATATATATATAGGGTCAGGTTCAATGGACACAGTTTTAGCACTCAATTTTTTACACCGATTTTCAAAACATTAGATAGAGGTTTCAGAATTTCTTGATTTTTTGCGAGCATAATCACCTTATCTTAGATAGCAAGTCAACAAAAAATCAGAACATTCTAAAGCCTCCAAGTACATCAAAACTAAAAGCCTGTATCGACCGTCCATTTTAATCGTTAATTTGAAGACCATATTTAATAAGTCTAGAGGCTTTAGAATGTGATGAATTTTTGTGGATGTGTTATCTAAGACAAGATGATTATGCTCACAAAAAATCAAAAAATTCTGAGACCTCTATCTAATGATTTGAAAATCGGTGTAAAAAATTAAGTGCAAAAACAGTGTCCATTGAACCTGACCCATATATATATATATATATATATATATATATATATATATATATATATATATATATATATATATAGGGTCAGGTTCAATGGACACTGTTTTTGCACTCAATTTTTTACACCGATTTTCAAACCATTAGATAAAGGTTTTAAAATTTCTTGATTTTTTGTGAGCATAATCATCTTGTCTTAGATAACACATCCACAAAAAATCAGCACATTCTAAACCCTCTAGACTTATTAAATGTGCTCTTCAAATTAACGATTAAAATGGACGGTCGATAAAGCTTTTAGTTTTGATGTACTTAGAGGCTTTATAATGTTCTAATTTTTTGTGGACGTGCTATCTAGGATAACGTGGTTATGCTCACAAAAAATCAAGAAATTCTGAAACCTTTATCTAATGGTTTTGAAAATCGGTGTAAAAAATTGAGTGCAAAAACAGTATCCATTGAACCTGACCCATATATATATATATATATATATATATATATATATATATATATATATATATATATATATATATATATATATATATATATATATATATATATATATATATTTTCATGGGATGAAATGATCTATTTTGGTGAACCTATCGACTAAAACAAATATTGAATTGACTGTCCTAGCAGTCGTACGAAGGTCTAGAATGATATCCTTGGTTGCGTTCTCCCAAGGGCTTGAACAGACTGATGTGGTAGGTTGGTATTGGACCATACTCCACTATCATGCAAAGTAGACAACAGCTAAAGATATCGATCGATATACCACTAGCTACATCTAGTTAGCCAAAAAGCGATCGGCAGATGGGCCCCACAACATAATTTCTTATGATGTCTGTTTGAGTTGGCATCCACGACAATCTCAATGAATCTGCTAGACCCAACAAAAGCTTAGACCACTGTCCATTGGATTTAAATCCAAAGGATCGAATGAAGTAGCCGTTGGAAATAGAGTGGGGTACAACAGGTCATTGGATTTAAATCCAACGGATCAAATGAAGTAGTCAATGGAACACAAGTAGCTAAATGGGGATGTCTGTTTGAGTTGGCATCCACGACAATCTCAATGAATCTGCTAGACCCAACAAAAGCTTAGACCACTGTCCATTGGATTTAAATCCAAAGGATCGAATGAAGTAGCCGTTGGAAATAGAGTGGGGTACAACAGGTCATTGGATTTAAATCCAACGGATCAAATGAAGTAGTCAATGGAACACAAGTAGCTAAATGGAATAGCAGTCCATTGTGCACATCTCATTTTGGGTGGCTCTTTATTCTCATTTGGCTCTCTATTCCCCATTACAATATACTATAGTAGCTAAAATTTTAGCTAGTCCGCTGTGGATGCTCTAATGGCATTCAAAATATATTTAGTTTAACACGACTTCGCTATTTTAGGTTCCCTTCTCAGTGCTAATTAACTAAAGTAAAGTGTTCTAAGCAAATCGGCTAGATAAGGTAAGTGAGCTTAATAAGTTGGCAGTTGGCTTTGATTACAAGGATTAATGTTAAAACTATTTACATAGCAAGGACTAAAACCCCTCTTCTGTCTGTGCTTTCTCCTCTCTTCTTGAGTTTTGGGCATTCTCGATTTCACTCGTTTGAAATTTGGGGTGTGACACCATTCATCACTGGCGATGACATCAATAACTAGGATTTGCATGCACAAACTATTGGGATCCGAAGGCTCCGGTGATCCTAGATCCAACCATCGGGTTTTTCGAAAAAGTGATGCCGCAAGGGATTAGGGTCAAGATTACAGATAAAAGAAGACAGTAATCACACAAGCACACGGGAGAAATATGCAGACGATCACAATTAGAAATTTAGGATTTCACTACCACGAGATTACAATCATCAGCGTTGGGTCGGCATTTGTTGGAACCCCTCATATTGTATCTCTACTTTCAACAATCTCAAAACAATTACACGACGAAGACAACACCCAATGAGAGATACACAAGAGAATACTGAACCACATCGAGAGCAGAAGCACCGGAGAAGCCACCGAAGTAGACCAATCGAGGAACCCGGAAATGGTCCGCACACTGTACCTTCTTCCTTCCTTCCTCATCTTCTTCCTCTTCTCTCATTCTCTTCTCTCACTTCTCTCTCTTCTTATGACTGCTACAACAACACTGCTTGTTAACCCTAAATCCCCAAGACATCCCCTTTTAGAATAGGGAAAACATAAGGCTTTAGTTTTTTTTTTTTCCCAAAAGCAGCCTGTCAAACAATAGACCCGTACTGTCCGTGCAGATCGTGCGCACGACTTTCACATCGTGCACACGATGATCTAGAATTTTACTCACAGGACTTTCTTGTCGATTCACCCTACGCACGATCTAGAAAGTCGTGTACATGATCATGTTAGGGTATTGGCTTTTGTAAGACAAAACCCAACAAACTCCACCTTGGCTTGAAAGCCAACTCAGCCAGCACCACTATCCGTTATGAGAATTTGTGAAATCCTTTGGCATCTTTGTCGCCACTGTTGCACCTTATAGCAGGAGCCTGCACCCCTAACGGGTGCCCGATCATCTAGACCGATGATCGACCAAATTCAATTTGGGTTTGGACTTGACCAGGATCCACTTCTTCTTCATCTTCTAGGCGCTCAAGAATGCTCCACCTACAGACGAACCCTTTGCCTCAGAAACTACCCTCGCAGCAACTCGGTACAAGCCTCCACTGCTGACTCCCTCTATGATCAAAGAAGCACCATCCATGACCTTTAGGATTCCACCAAAATCGACGGTCCTATACTCGAGATAATATAATTTGGAAAGGAAAATTATATTTGTTCTTATACCCGGAACATGATGAACGTCACAGAGAGTCTGAATAGAGCCATCAGAAAATCTCAAGGAAATGTTACCGACTCCCTTTGCCAGCATCCTAGAGTCATCACCGATCGTCATACTGTCACCCTCACACTTTACAAAAAACTGCTTGACGACGTCCTGTGTGAGCACGCGTGATGTGTGTCACTGCTATCAAGCACCCAATCATTGCTTCTACACTCAGTGGCCGTCAAGATCACTACTTCTTCTTCGGCATCAAATACCAACACTTGATTGGTGCTCCTCGACCTCGATCGACTTGGATCTATTTTCGGAAAGTGCTCCACCTTTCCACTTGCACTCATTTCTAAGTGCCCGTACTTACGCACTTTCAACACCGAAACTTTTTATTCCTCGCACCCTCACCCATCACTATCGCGCCTTCCATGAACTTTCCACTACTAGCATTTGTCCCTTTCATACGCAACTCGTTTGAAAGAAAAGCACCGGAAACATCATATGACTTAATGGTTGCCTTCCTATAGAGCAACGTGATTTCAGATGCTCTAGAGACAAGGGGAGCAAACATTGGTGAAGTAACGGCTTGTATTCATCTTTCTTGTCTTTGCCAACATTAGCCAGTTCTAAGATTACCTGATTATAGGCACTAAGATTCTCGTAAACATCCGTACTTTCCTCTATCTGAAGTGTAAACAACTTCTGCTTGACGTACATACAATTTGTAACAGACTTCGTCATATAGACTTCCTCCAGCTTTGCCCAAATTTTTATCATGGAGATTTCACCTTGCACTTGTGCTATGACACTCTTCATCATTTATAATTAAATTTTGCTAGCCGCCTTTAGATCATATTCTCCTCAATCTACATCTTTCATGCCCTTCGGCTTCACGCCCTTTAATTGCTTGTGCAACCCGTTTGAATCAACGTATCCCTAGCTTGTACTTGTCACAAGTCAAAATTGATCTTCCTATCAGACTTCTCTATGTCAAACTTCACGGATAATTTGCTTGATGCCATACCAACTCCACCTACTTCAAAAACCTTGCACTGAATCCGAGACTTTGATACCATTTGTTGGGATCCGAAGGCTCTGACGATCCTAGATTGACCACCGGGTCTTCCGCGAAAGTGACGTCACAAGGGATTGAGGTCAAGATTACAGATTGTAGAGATCACACACAAAAGAAGATGATAGCCACACAAGCACACGGGATAAATATGCAGACAATCAAGAATTAATATTTCACTAACAAGATATTACAATCACCGACGATGGGTCATCATTTGTCAGACCCTCGTACACCGTATCTCTACCCTCAACAATCTCATAACAATCACACAACAAAGACAAAATCTAGCGGGAGATACACAAGAGAATACCGAACCACGCTAAGAGTAGAGGCACCGGAGAAGCTGCCGAAGTAGACCCATCAACCCGGAGATGGTCCGCACACCATACCTTCTTCTTCCCTTCCTCTTCTTCTTCTTCTTTCTCACATCTCTTCTTATGACGACTACAACAACATCACTTGTTAACCCTAAATCCCCAGCACATCCCCTTTTATATTAGGGAAAATGTATGGCTTTGATTTTTTTTGTTCTTTCAAAAACAGCTTGGTCAAACAATAGACTCGTGTTGCTCGTGCGCACAACTTTCATATCGTGCCCATGATGTCACCAAAATTTTACTTGCCTGACTTTCCTGCTGATTCATTTTGCGCATGATTTAAAAATCGTGCACACGATCATGTCTGGGTATTGGCTTTTGCAAGTCAAAACCCAGCACAAACAAGGCACAACGACCTTGAGGGAAAGTTCACTTCATGGTATCCATACGAAGAGTCAATTAGGGAATCTCTCCAACATGGGAAAGAGGAAGTACCACTAGGCCAAGATCCCGCTGGTCGAGTAGACGTTCTAGATTGACATCTCTCACTTGAACATGTAAAGATCTACATCATTTTTGCTACGCCTACTTTGCCACGCATTGGCAAAAGTTTATAGGGGTTATTAGTATAAGGTCTTTCTAACTAATCATGTATTACGATAAACCCTTGTTTTTACCTCTCGATTATTTATTTATTTTGTTGGACTTTATCCTTGAGTATCAATTCAACAAGTTAGAGTAACAATTCAGTAATAGTACATGTAAAATGACTCCTATAGTGATTTCATTGTAGCAAAGTCTCAATTCGAGCCGGAGTGAGTCTATTGTAGCTACAGTGAAATTACTGTAACAACCAAATTATTACTCTGCTGCTTTTATTTATACTCCAAATTACTATAGTAATTTCACTATAGCAGTAACAATTTGGTTGAAAGTAATTTTATTGTTGCTACGGTGAAATCACTATATAGCAACCAAATTGATACTCCAAACCATTGTTGCAGTTGAATTGATACTCCCATCGAATTGGTATTGTACTAGTGAATAAATTGTGTTTTTGTCATTTGTAAGAGGTTGAAAAGTCAACCTTACTGGTTGGATTATTTGATGCAAATCGTGTCTTTTCGGAAGGGATGGGAGCTCCAATGATATTTGTTGTCAGGACTGTAGATAAAAAAATCTTCCAAAAAAGACTTGACTAAGTTTCCCAAGTTTTAAACTATTAAATACTAAATAATTAAATCTTGGGTCCCACTTGACTATTTTTCATATATTTTGTCACGTGTTCATCCCTAAAATGGCCACGTCATAAGAGAGGTTTTTAATAATGCAATACTAGTGCATGCCCCGTGCCTGTCGGCACTGCAGCAGGGCCGTCTTCGGCAGCAACACACCTGTCGACACTTCAGCGGGTCGCCTTTGGCGGCAACACATCTGAACGTCTTCGGCAACAAAACACTTTAGACGACAACACCGGCATTCATAGGGACAACCATTTCCTCGCCCATACCGATTGACACGAAGCGGACACCTTCAACACGACCAACTCCCCCTGCCCCTCCCCCTCCCCCTATAATCGATCAATCACAGCTGTCTCTATTCGAACGGATTCCTCGAGATTAACCCGATGGTTTGGGACGACCGAAATTTCAGCAGGCAGATTTATAGTCGTTGATGCGAACAACGACACGGAATAAACGGTCAGGATTAGTGCAGTTCAATGGGCCGAGATTTTGGGGATTTAGTGCAGTTTAAATGGGTTTGGATTTGAAACCAAGGAGAGATCGTGCGTTGATTTTTGAACAAATGGTTAAATCAATTCGGTTCATTTTTGTCCAGTCAGCTTTTTTGTTCCGTTTTGTCTAGTCAGCACAAAACCGACGTCCCTTGTTGTATAGATAGTCAACTTGATTTGCCAACTTGAAGGTGGCTCTTGATCACCCACTTTTTGTGATGGTGAATGATGGCCAACTTTTCCATTGGTTCTTGTTTAGCAGGAGGCTTAATTAACACAAGCTAATTGTACCTACATCTTAAAAGGGGCCAATGGGGAGGAGGGTATTGTTCACCTAGGGTGAACAGGACTGTTCTCGGATTCACCTGCCAGGTGTATCTGTCGTCTTGGGAGTGCCACACTCCACTAGACGATTCTGATATTGTCCACGCCACGCGATTACCCATCTCTCCACTACCGTGGCACAATGGAGAGAGCCATTAATGGAGAGGAGTGAAGCACGAGGCAGGACTTCGGGGGCTGATGACATCAGAGCCGTCCGGAAAATTACAGAGTGTGATTCACCTGTCAGGTCTGCCTTCCATCAGATGGCTGTGCTACCATCGGTCCCTAATCACGAAAAATCTATTATAAAGAGGAATCGGTCCTGGCCAGCCACTGAACCTATACAGCTCAGGATAAGTTTCAAGAGGTGATATTTGTTTTTTGGGTAAATGCAGGACATGTGAACGGGCTATACAAGGTAGGGCTGGTAATTTAGGACCCGACACGGCAGACCCGACACGAAGTTAGCGGGTCTGGGTCAGGGCTAAACGGGTTCGGATTGTAAACAGGTCGACATGATAGACCCATTTAATAGACGGGTCGGGTCCGGGTTTAGGGTCTGGATACGGTAGACCCGAGAAGACCCGTTTAAAATTTAACGGGTCGGGTCTACCCACAATCCGATACTGTTATATATAGTACCAGCGGGTCTATCGGGTCAGGTCGGATTGGGTCAACTGAATAGACCCGTGTGGTAAACAGGTCTTACCAGATCAACCCGTTTATTAGCGAGTGAGGTACGGGTACATTGTCGGGTTTGATCCATAGTTCGAAATCTGAAGCAAATACACAAGGAAAAATCAGTATGGGGAGATTTTTTTTTCCCTTAAATGACCACCAACTTTGTCGTATTGCTCGAGCTAAAAACAGACCCAGAAACGAAGCTGAAGACCTCCTAGCAGAGAAAGCGCGAAGCACGGAAGGAACCAAAGAAACGGCGGATATTCCTTAGCCTCTCCAAAACCCTCACCTTGTAAAGACCTCTGTCCTGGGCAACCCCTTTAGAGCTCTCACACGAATACCACGTGGAGACGCGGATCAAAGGGACCCTCCAGAGGAACTCTCCCACAATCTCCTGATCAACACTCGCCGCAACCCGGACTCGCCACACCCGAGCCACCTGGGTCCCGGCCACTCTTGTAATCTCGTTTTGTGCAATAAAGACGACCCGTACCTTTTTCTGCGCATACAATAAGATCAGAAGAAAAATAGGTGCCACGTAGGATTCCTGGATAACCAGCCCATTTCCTACTAATTTGGGGAGGAATCCGAAGCCCCCCTCACAGCAATTTGACTTGGAGTTGAACTCCCAACGACCCATCAACCTGCTGGAGGACAGAACCATCCTTGATTTAGCTTCGGCTGTCGGCTTCTCCATCGAGGAGAAAGACTCGGGATCGCTCCTAGCTCTATTTCGTGATATGGAAAGATCGAGGGCTTCTGAGCCTTAGGACTTTCGGCTTGTTGTTTTCTTCTTGCTTGTTGTGCAGGGCATTTTGTTAGCCCGTGTTGGAAGGGGGTACACCTTGAGTGTTGATGCCTCTTAGGCTTTCTCTGTTCTTTCTTTTATCTTAGTCCGTAATGACTTCTGGTTGGGGTCCGCCAAACCCTCCCTCCTAAGAAGAGGGGTTCTCAAAAAAAAAAAAAAAAAAAAACTCCCAACGACATCCAATTCCCCCCTAATTTTCACAAACCAACCAAAAGAAAAGCCGAAATCTATTTCCAATTCTGCAGAATTGGGACCAATTCCGTGAACTAAACGAGGCCTAAGATCCATAGGCCATGGGATGAACCCTAGACTTAGAAATCCAAAGCCTAATCCTAAATTGCCCCCCCCCCCCCCCTGGCTTCTCGTCTCTACTGCTTGTCGTCACCGGGGGGCGGCGGTGAGCAGCTGCAACTCACGCCCGCTACCATCGCCATCACCACCTCCGCAACTCGCGCCCACCTCCGCCACCGCTGCTCTACATATTACCACCTATTTATACTTGGGGTTAGGGGCTGACTGGGACAATTAAAGTAGGCAACCACCGTAGCCGTCGGAGTCGCCATAGCCGCACCCTATGACAAGTCATTCGATAAAGAGCAAATGAACCATTTTACACACCAAGTCAAGGTTGAACCCACATTCATAGGGGGATCTAATTAAGATCTTCGTCTATGTAGGGATGCACATGGGTTGGGCGAGCCAGGCCGAAGCCCTAAACCCATCACTCAGGCCAGGCTTGGGATGAAAAATCTAGACCTAAGTCCAAGTGGGCCAGGCTAGGCCACGCCAACCGGTGAAAGACTCTAGCCCTACCAATCCCAGCCCGAACCCGGCCCAAGATTGATCCCTCATGTTTGTTTTATGGAGCGGGAGACTGCTGTTTTCCTGATAACCGTCCGTAACGGTTCCGTCCAGTTGTCCTGAAACGGGGTCATCGTTGTTTAAATCTTGCTTCCCATTTCATTTCCCTCCCCCCCCCCCCCCCCCCAAGTCACCTCCGCAAAGAGACTCGAGCCGCTTCTCCGCCGCCGTTAAGGGACCCTCCGCCGGTACTCCGCCGCCGTCCAAGTTTTCAACCGGCGCCACCACCTCACCGGCGAACCTCTCTCCTCCGGTTCCACAACCAACGCAGGTCTCTCTCTCTCTCTCTCTCTCTCTCTCTCTCTCTCTCTCTCTCTCTCTAGGGTTCTAACCTTACCTAGGGGATTGCTTATTGTACGCGGTTTGATTCAAAGGAGGAAATGGGGAGATTGATTACGGTCGGTGTTTCGATTCAAGGTGGAAGTATCAGAACAGGGGTTCTTGGTTTGTGTTTTTGTGTGATGGGTTTCATGTAAATCTCCAAAGATGATGATTAATGATCTTTTTCTTGTGGGTTTGTGTATCAGAAGGCTACACTCATTGCACCTCCATCATCAGATTCCCATCACAATCACCCGAATGCTTGGTGGTGGTGGTGGTGGGATGGAAAACACAACGATAGAGGTGCAGTGCGGTGGGAGACACGAGGTTCTTTATGCGCTCCAAGAATCATTCTGATACAAATGTGTGGATGGCATGAAAAATGATTTTTGTATAGGAAGAGATTCTTGAAGCACATCAAGATTCTTGTTTTCTATAGAGTTATGAGATGATGAAGAGATTCTTGGTGTGCTCCAAGAATCCTTGTGTCTGATATGTTGAAGTTGTAGACATATCTGACTACCTAACATGTTTTATGAGTGTCAATATAAGAACCCATGTCACTTCAATGGAATTCTAAAACTGGAGGGCGGAAAGATCTAACCAGAGTCTGATTTGGTGGCCTTTTGCTTGCTTTAATTACCTTCAGGGTCTTAACTGTAAAAAGTAAATTTACCACCTGATTGATCTAGATAAAATATTAGGAAGTAAATTAGATCTTGATGGAATAAATTCGATTGTTTATATTTATTATTTGGTGGGATGATGTATCGTGGCTTAAGTCGTAAGTCACATAAGCCTACATTTTAATGGATTCAAAGGCCAATTATGCGTAGTATAGAAGAGGACAACCCTTGTCCATACAAACCCACAAGAACTGTCTTTCCTTCACAAACTAAAGCCTTCCAATGGGTATTTGATCTTTTCTTCTTTCTCTTTCTTGGATGACACGATAGTTCTTCAAACTACATGTTGACGAATAGTCCCACATCAGTGAGGGAGGCACCCATCTCCCACTTAATATACCCCTTGTGGACATTCCCTTACGACTCGGGTTTTGAGGTGTGAGGGTATCTAACATAGTATAGCATGGTATCAGCGCTGGCCCATCTCCTGCTCCTGCTCCCGTTCCGGGTGCTCCCCACCAATCGTGCCTTGCCATGCGTGCTCCGTGTGAGGGGGAGTGTTGACGAATAGTCCCACATTGGTGAGGGAGGCACCCATCACCCGCTTAATATACCCCCTGTGAACCTCCCCTTACAATTTTTGGGGCGTGAGGGTATATATCTAACACTACATAAGGGGGAGCCGGGTGTGAGTTTTCTCTATTTATCTATCCCATTCTTGTCTCTGTTTTATCTTTTCTTTATTTCATATCTCCGATACTCTATATGCTGATGATGTCTTTTTATAACCAAGGTTAATTGATGTTCATGAGTTCTATCTACACTTTTTATGTGCAATTCAGTCTAGACTTGGAAATTGTAGTCTACCTGTATAGTTGAATAGAACTTTGAATTAAGTTTGATTTTATCAGAAGTCTCATCAGAACTGGTTGAATTTTAAATGAACAAACCGTGAAGCTTGGTAAAACTGCCTATCATCGGTAGAAATTAGTTCTAATCATGAATTTTCCAGCTTTCTGTGCTCTATTAGAGTTATGATTTATATTCCTATGCAAAAATTTAGCTCATGCTAAAATATATTGATTTCTCAAAGGAATGATTATGCTGTGATTTCTTTAATTTGATGGAGGAGATTTATTTTAAAGCTTTATTTTGTGTAGTTCTACAAAAGCCTGCATTCATTCATGAATTCTTTAACAAGTGTTAGATATCCTCACACCCTAAAACCCGGGTCGTAAGGGGAGGTCCACAGAGGGTATATTAAGCGGGTGTTAGGTGCCCCCTTTACAGATGTGGGACTAACCGGTGGACTTCCTCAACACCCCCCCTCAAGCGGAGCACGCAGAGCGAGGCACAATCAAAAGGGGCCACACCTGAAGGGAGACGATAAACCCAGCTCTGATACCATGTTAGATATCCTCACACCCTAAAACCCGGGTCATAAGGGGAGGTCCACAGAGGGTATACTAAGCTGGTGTTAGGTGCCCCCTTTACAGATGTGGGACTAACCAGTGGACTTCCTCAACAATAAGAAAGTTTTGTGCTATTGTGTAAATCTCCCATGCAGATGTATAGCGCATTTCTAGCATGGACAACAGTCAAAACATGCAGAATTTCCTTAACAGCTAATTAGTTTGTCCTTAGCTCGCACTTGTTTTCTGTTTTTGGCTTCTGAATCCTTAATTGATCAACATAGTAGACGTAGGCCACATCATTGTTGGTATCAGATCACTTCTGGGTTGTTCAATCAACCCGATGATCCTCCTTTTCTATCACTTTCATCCCCTTCTCATCTATTTAAACAGGGTTTCCAAGGTTTTCTGAAAGTTTGCTTTTCAGAGTATTCCTAAAGATTAGTATTTTGCCGTACAAAATAATGGACAAGTAAAGATATGTCATTACAATAGCTCGGAGAATTCAGAATTATGCTAGATGATGGTAAAATATGGGTCCTTCGTAAGATCTTCAATTGTGGAATCAACAAAGGAACCACCATTAGATGACGAACGTACGAAAATCAAGTTATCTGTGGTATAATAGAAGATGTCATGGCTAAGATTTTGGCTGCCAAAAAAAGAACACATCCAAGTTTTAGTAGCAATGGTGATTCCTTCTAAGGCCGCAGATAAGAGAGTATGTTGACCATATCGTCAAAGCTACATTTGAGTGGTTTTACTCTTTTCCCTTTGTCTTTGTACCAACTCCTTCTCTTTTCTTAATCATGTATATTACAGATGAACTCCCTCATTCTTCAGAATATATAGTATTAGACATTCAGAAGTTGAGGTTTCTACATATTTACTGGCTCACTTACTTGTCCAAGACTTAATGATTCTTTGTTTTGCATTACATTAAACTAATCAGAAGTGTCGGGTTTTGATAATGGAGCGTGACGATCAAACTTTTCACCCTCCAATGTCTTCAATCAAATTTTGGCCGCCCAATCAGGCGGCCAGATTGAGGTTTGCGGAGTGGATGACTCGGAAGCTTTCAGGTCTCCCAAAGTTTGGCCTCCTGAGCAATGAAGAAGCTAGCAAAACTGCTAAATTGATAGAGGACGTATGTTTCGTTATGGCTAATGAGCATTTTGAGACAGAGCCTGATGGGGATGGGTGGTCTGCAGTGCTAATTTATACAAAGGTAGGCTGCAGGCTTTGGGAGGACGTTCTTCTAAATGGTCCGAGGCCAGGAGGGTATGTACCCAGGAATGTAATTGATGACTTTCCTCCACCTCGTAAAACTGTTTTTCACATCTCTGGTTGGCCTTGGACTCCTATCAATGCTGAGGAGGCCCCGAAACTTTTAAGCCCACTAGCAGAGGTAGGGAACTCATACACGAAGATATGCTTCAACAATAGAAGCTTCGGTATTGATGCGGCCCATGTTGCGGCGCCTATCCTCGCATCTCTTAAAGGGCAGTTGACGGAAGTAGACCTCTCGGATTTTATCGCGGGCCGACAAGAGGATGAAGCTCTTGAAGTCATGAGGGTATTCTCATCAGCCTTGGAAGGCTCTTTACTAAAGTATCTGAACCTCTCCGACAATGCCCTGGATGAGAAGGGTGTAAGGGCATTTGAATCACTCCTAAAATCCCAGAATAGCTTGGAGGAGCTTTACCTGATGAATAATAAGATGTCCGAAAAAGCTGCGAAAGCGCTCTGCGAGCTCATTCCATCAACCGAGAAACTTACGATCCTCCATTTGCATAATAATCCAATGGGAGATGATGGCGTGATAGCAATTTCCAACGTCCTTAAACGTTCTCCCCTATTGGAGGATTTTAGGTTCTCATCGACAAATGTGGGCTCAGCGGGAGGGATTGTGTTGGCTGAGGCATTGGAGACCTGTATTCATCTGAAGAAGCTCGACCTCCGGCATAACAGATTTGGTGCAGATGCTGGTATAGCCCTAAGTAAAACTCTCGAAAAGCTTGTTGATATTGTTGAAGTGTACCTGAACTATCTAAGTTTGAAAGATGAGGGGGTCATAGCAATTTCCAATGCCCTGAAACAATACGTTTCGTCCCTCGAAGTCTTGGAGATTGCTGGAAACGAGATCACCGTCAAGGCTGCCCCTCAATTGGCAGCATGCATAGCTGTCAAGCAGTTCCTTAAGAGGTTGGTTTTGTCTGAGAATGAGCTCAAGGATGAGGGTGCAGTTCTGATCAGTAAGGCTTTGAGCGAGGGCCATGGACAGCTCAAGGAGCTCGATCTGGGCTTTAACATGATTGGGAGGGTTGGTGCAAGATATTTGGCACAATCACTCCTGTCATATAAGCCTGAATTTGCGCTGCTGAACATAAATGGCAATGCCATATGTAAGGAAGGAATTGATGAGGTGAAGGAGATAGTGATGGTTCATCACTCTATAGACGTGCTTGGGCCACTCGATGAGAATGATGCTAAGGAGCTGAATAAGAGGCCGAGGAAGAGGCCGAGGCTTCTGGACAGTGATTGATTAGAGCCGAAGCTTCAGGATCTCAAGATTGGTGAGGACAAGATGTAAAATTGGTCTCTTGGTTCTTAATTGGTGCAGATACGTTTGGATTTTGAAATTGGAGATAGAAATTGGATACCGTCTGATTCAGTGGATAGGCTGTGATCTGCTTTTATAAACCTTAGTTACTGTATCAGTTAGGAATCTGTATTGATTCTCTAAACTCTGCATGTTGTGTTGGAAGTGTAAGGAGGGAAATTATGAACATCCTGAACCTAAAAAATTTGCTCAAATCCTGTATATTTGTCCTCTCATTTTGTAGAACTGAATTGGAGTTTTTTTTTTGCTGAGACAAATTCATTTACAGATTTAGAGAAGGGAAGAAATTGTCACATGGTTGTTATAGTGACTTATAGATAGCTTACAAGAGAATACTACAGGATGTGGTTTGATGCGCAATAGAAGGAAGAGGTGTCTAAAGCTTTATTGGAATTAGAGGAGGGAGCAATTAGTAGCTTAAGAAGCAGTTGTGGTTAGACAAGTGACTTTTCAGTCATGTGAGGCTTCACCAAGGGGCAGCACTTTGTTCCATATTTTCTGGTACGTGTTCTCATCGATGAACTTAGTATTTATAGGACAAATGATAGGTTGAATGCTAATTGAAATTATGGAGGCTAGCTTTGGAAAATAAGAACTTAAAAATCAATAGACCTGTGACAAACCCTAGAGGAAGGAGAGAGAGAGTGATGACTAGGGTTTGGGAAGAGAATGAATGAATCTCTCATTAGGCCAATAGGCCAATATAAGGGCAAAAATACATGTAAGTCCTCTATACACTAAGTATATGTATATACATGAATACATCTTAACAAGGCCTAAAGCAGAGTGAAAACCATAATGATAACGAAGCCCTATTCAAATTGGTAGACTATGAGAATGTGGTTGTTTTCAATATTTTGGATCTATTATGAAGGATAGTCACGAGATAAGAGGGGATACATAGAGGGGGGGCTTTGAAGCTATGCGAGTGGAATATGCCTCCAAAACTTGATGTAACTTATACAATTCATCAATAAGCCCCAATTGTTGTATAGCTAATAATATTGGGCTATAAAGAAGTCTTAAGCACAAAAATGAGCGTAAGGAGATTAGGATATTGAGGTGGATGTGCACTAAAATTAAGAGGGATATAATAAGTATATTAGGGAAAATGTGTGCATTGTACCAATGGATAGAAATTGATGGAAAAAATATTATGATAGCATTGACATATACAACAAAGAATACTGGTAGTTTCTTTGTACAAATTATTGTGGAGGGGTCAAGAAAAAGGAGGGAAGGTTCGTTGCCATTCACCCATGTTTATCCCAGTTTTTTTTTGTTAGGAATAGTCTTAGATATCCATCCTTTAGTAAAATTTTAATTTGTTAGGCCAAAAAAATTGTACAATAAGTTTTTTAAGGAGAAAAACTCCCCCACAAGGAAAGGATTTCGTGCACTCCTTCCATCTATAAGGTCCACCCATGGGGGGTAGGATCTCCCACCTCTCCCATGGTCACTCTTCTAGATGACTAGCGGTCCGAGTTGTTGCAATTAATACAAGTAGGGCTTCAACTTGGGCGGGTTGGACCTGACCCAACCCAAGTTTTGGACGGCTTTGGATTGATTTATTTGAAGATTGGGTTGGGACCGTTAGGTTAGGGTTGAAAATATACAACCAAGTTGAATTTGGGTGGCTCGGGTTAAGGAGTCGGGCAATCCCGACCCAACTTGAACCCGAGTGCTCATGTATGTCTGTAAGCCTGTGATATATAGGTAACTGTGGACGCGGAAAAAAGCGCGGGTCGTCTTTATTGCGAATCACACGAGATTACAATTGTGGCCGGGACCCGGGTTGCTCGGGTGTAGCGAGTCCGGGTTGCGGCGAGTTTTGATCAGGGGATTGTGGGAAAGATCTTCTGGGGGATCCCTTTGATCCGCGTCTCCACGTGGTGTTCGTGCGAGAGCTCTGAAGGGGCTGCCCAGGACAGGGGTTTTACAGGGAGAGGGTTTTGGAGAGGCTAAGGAATGTCCACCGTTGCTTTGTCCCTTCCGTGCTTCGCGCTTTCTCGGCTAGGGGGTTTTCGGCTTCGTTCCTCGGTCTTCGCTTCTTCCTCGTTCCTTGTTTAACCTCAGTGTCCTTGATCGTCGGTTCGCGGCGTCGATCGAGCTTTTGGCGTTGGCTTTGGCTTTTTGGCTTTGGCTTGACTCCGGCGTGGCTCTGGCTTTTGCTTTGCTTCGGCGCTTGCACTTGGACGTAGCTGGGAGAGACTTGCGATGCTTTCGTTCTTCCGGACTTCGCGTCGTATCGGCTAGAACGTGCGGTGCTTTTGCTCGTGGCCGGCGTAGGCGCTTGGCTTTGGCACTTGCGTTGCTTTGGCGCGGGCTTTACTGGGGCTTTTGCTTTGGCTTCTTGCGTTGGCTTTAGCTTCGGCGTCAACTCGATCTTCTTCTTCGAACGACGTGGGCTACTTCTCCGGTGCTTCGACGGTTTACGTATCGACTGGACTTCTCTTCTTCTCAGGGCTTCTTTGGCGTGATCGGAGTCGAGGAATGCTTTCGAAGATAGTGGGGGTAGCACCGATCTCCGTGTGACGGTTGTGGCGTCGGCTTTTGTTGATGAAGACGACGAGGGTAGCGACGGTCTCCGTGCGACGGTTGTAGCGTCGGCTTTTGTTGATGAAGACGACGGGGTAGCGACGCTTCAGACTATCTGCTCCAGGCTTTCTTCTTCGTGGATGGCGCAGGTGTTAGTCGAAGACGACGGGGTGATGACGCTTCGCTTCTCTCCTCCGAGCTTTGGGGCTTGATCGGGATCGAGGATTTGTTGGAGACGACGGGGTAGTGCCGCTCCTCTTCTTCTCCGGGCTTTTGGGCTTGATCGGAGTCGAAGGCTTGTTGGAGACGACGGGGTAGTGCCGCTCCTCTTCTTCTCCGGGCTTTTGGGCTTGATCGGAGTCGAAGCTTGTTGGAGACGACGGGGTAGTGCCGTTCCTCTTCTTCTCCGGGCTTTTGGGCTTGATCGGAGTCGAAGCTTGTTGGAGACGACGGGGTAGTGCCGCTCCTCTTCTTCTCCGGGCTTTTGTGCTTGATCGGAGTCGAAGCTTGTTGGAGACGACGGGGTAGTGCCGCTCCTCTTCTTCTCCGGGCTTTTGGGCTTGATCGGAGTCGAAGCTTGTTGGAGACGACGGGATAGTGCCGCTCCTCTTCTTCTCCGGCCTTTGCTTCTGGCGTCTTCGGAGTCGAAGGGTTCTTCTTCTCCGAGCTTTATTCTTCGTGCACGGAGTCGAAGGGATGATCTTCGTGTGCAAGGGTCTTCACATTGATGAGGACTTTCAGTAAGCCGATCCCTCGGGACAGACTTGACTGTGCCTCGTGAAGCCTTGGGTCGATGAAGAAGCGTCTCCTCTTCTGCAGAGCTCTGGCGTTTCGTCTTCAATTTCCCGACCATTTTTTCCTTCCCCCACCCCCTCTATTTATAGGCAAAGAGGTGGGGAGAGAGATATGGGAACTCTTTAATTTTAAATCCCTTTTGTATCTCTCTCATAATTACCCGGATTTTATTCATCCATTGATGAAGGGAATAACATTTAGTTGTTTTCCTTTTCTGGCGGGTGCAATTATGGCTGGATTTTGCGCACGAAATCGATGGCGATCGGGCGCTTCGTCTTGTGCGTCGGATCGAGGGATCGGCGCAGATCCGCGTGTGTGCAGACGTCATACGCTACCTCCCCCCGCGCATGGCGGTATTTTTTTCCTTTTCTTTCTTTTCTTTCCTTTTCTTTTCTTTCCTTTTTCTTTTCTTTCCTTTCTTTTCTTTCCTTTTTCTTTTCTTTCTTTTTTCTTTTCTTTCTTTTTTCTTCCCTTTCCTTGCAGGGCCGGCCGGCCTCTCCATGGGGTTCGGTCCCCACCAGGGCCGGCCCTATAGGGTTCGGACCCTAGTAGGGGCCGGCCCCTCTTGAGGCGGGGTCCGAGTCCGTGTCGGCGCACGCGAGTCGGGTCCGCGTGTCGGGTTTGCATCCACGTCTGCGCGCGCGAGTTGGGTCCGCGTGTCGGGTCTGCATCCGCGTCGGCACACGTAAGTCGGGTTCGGGTCCGACGAAATTCGTGTGTCTACAAATGCCCCCTCAAGGACGAGTGCGTCGGTGAGAGCGTGTCGGGTTTGGACACGTAGGAATCGTAGAGCGCTTGTCCTTGATTCCTTTTGTGGGCAGGGTCGGGAGTCTATTTAAGGACCCCTACCCCCTCCATCCGTCATTGCGTTTCTTTGCGAGGGTTCCGCCGGCTTCTGGAGACCGTTGTCGGAAGAGAGCTGCCTGGGTTTGCACGCGACTTGCTCCGTCTTCCCGGTGTCGCCTCTTTCGTCGGCCTGGTGCTTCCGCGCGAAGGTTCTGTCGGCTTCTGAAGACCGTCGTCGGAAGTGAGCTGCCTGGGGTTGCACGAGACTTGCTCCGTCTTCCCGGTGTCGCCTCTTTCGTCGGCGGCGATGGTGCGCGATTTCGCGGTCGTTGCGAAGGCGGGTTCGAAGCGACGATGCGACGAGGCTCGCGGCGGGGAGGATGGAGGAGCGCGGCTGAGGTGCGGGTCGCCTTCGCCGCCTCTCTCTTCCTCCTTCTTCTTCTTCTTCTTCTTTTCTTTTCTTTTTCTTTTCTTTTTTTTTTTTTTTTTTTTTCTTTCTTCTTCTTCGGTTCCGGGCTGCATGGGCAGCGGTGGCAGCAGCGCCGGCGCGGGGCGCGGCGGGGCTGCGCGTGGCCAGCACGGGGCCGGAGGCGGCGCAGGCGGCGCGGTGCTGCGCGCGAACGGAGGCGGCGCGGGCGGTGCTGGGCCGGAGGTCACGGAGGCCGGGTCGGGGGCCGCGCGTGCGGGCGACGGTGCGGTGGCGCGTAGGCGGCGGCGGCCGGGTCGGGCTTGGCCCCGAACGGGTCGGCGAAGGGGCGGCGGCGGCCCTGAGTTGGGCGCCCCCCCCTCCCCGGTTGTATCGGCGACGGAGTCGGGGTTGGCCCCGACCGGAACGGAGGAGGGGGGCGTTGTGGTCCCCCCCCCCTTCTTTGGCTGTTGGTCCTTGATTGGGGGAGAGGGGCCCGTGGGCCCCCACTCGTTGACTTTTTTTTTTTTTTTTTTTTGAACTTCGAAGGTGCCGATGATAACAGAGTCGGCTTGTGGCGCACGGGTCGCGACACGGGTGCGGGCTGGCTGGAGAGTGATCTTGAATCGGGCAATCCTCTTGACAGGGGTGCAGGCCCCCTTAGTTTTTTTTTTTTCGTGTACGCACTTGTCTTGACTTGCCTCCTTTCACGGTCTTCCAGGGCTCGCGTCTTCGAGAGTTTGACTTCCTCGGGCTGGATAGACGAGGACTTCTTCGACGGGAGGAGATGCCTTTGCTTTCCTTACACTCGTGTGCGCCGTCACCGCAGCTCAAGGCGGGAAGACCTTCTGTCGTTGCTCCGTGTCTTTGTGCACGAGCGCATCACGGAAGATGGAGTCGCGGATGCGACTTGCGGGATGCTGAAATTAAGTGAGAAGATTCATACTGACGAAGGGATCTCCATGAAGCTTCTGCGGCCGAGTTTGAGTCTTCCGTTCCATCATTGCGATGAAGAGTTCGTGCCTACGCCAGTTGTTGCCTCGAAGATATGCGCTAGGCTGACCCGATGGGGCACCGACTCTTGGCCTCGGGGAGACGTCCAGTACCTTTGCGGCTTTCGCGAGTGGATGGACGAGCTCTACGAGGTCTTTGGCGCGGAACCTGAGATGAACTTATTGGCCAAATTTCTGGCGCCGGCCCGTCGGGAGTACAGTCGTCCGGAGGGGATGTACCGCGCACTTTGTGAGCTTTGGTGTCCGGAAACTAACACCTTCTTTACTGGGGCGGGGGAGATAGGCATCTCGCTTCGTGACGTCCATATCGTTTCCGGGTGCCCCGAGGTACGGAACTACTACCAAGAGGAGGTGCCTGCCTTGAAGGATCTGCTGGACAGCAGCTACGCTCCGAGTTCTTGCCTTCTTCTGTTCAAGGCACATGCTATCATTGCGGCGCGGGATCAATCAGATCGAGTGCGTCCTTCTTCTTGGGTCGACTTTTGGTTCAGAGGCGAGTATAGGTCTCCAGCGCCTTCGGCTCACCCGATGTGGAAGATCGCTCAGATGCAGAGACCTCCGCTTCGCTCCTTTGTGAGGCCTATCGACTCCTTGGCTCGAGAGAAGCACTCAATGGAGGGGAAGCAGTGTCCCTGGGAACTCCTTGGCCTGAAACGGGATAGCGAGGAGTGGCGATCGGTTTACCGAGCTGCTGGGCTGGTCATCTTCCTCTGCCGGTTCGTGCTTCCGTGTTCTGGGGAGGCTATTCGTCCGGGGACCTTCCTTGCCGCTTCCAGGATGGAGAGGGGCGAGCTCTTCAATCTAGCCCCGGCCATACTATGCGCCTTGTATCGGGCTCTCAGCGGGACTTACTGGGACTTGTCTGGCTCTGATAAGGCCAAGGAGGAGCTCGGCCGGTCGACTGCATTCGGACCCTTGCATTATTTGTACGGGTGGGTAGCTCTGCATTTCCCGAAGGGGATCTTTGCCAGACGAGGGCATCCAGCTGAGCTGCCTTTCTTGCCCGGGATAGGAGGGATCTTGAACGCCTTTATCAGTTGGGAGCGTCCGAGAGAGTGTGCTCGTACCCTTTTGAGGAGGATGGGGAGCGTCGATTTCGAATTCCTGTCAGAGCATTCGGTGCTGCCCTTGGAGAGGTCGACTGTGTACGATAACGAGGAGCTCCCGGACAGTCTCTACTGGAATATGGTCAGCTGCCGTCCTGGCTACTTGGTCTGGCGCAAGGGGGATGTGGTGGAGGTGGAGCAGTACTCCCCTCATCGCTTTGCTCGCCAACAGGGGTTTCGGCAAGAAGTCTCTGGCATGCCTCAGCAGTTGCAGGGACGTATCAGTCCGCAGGAGGGTTACCGTCTGTGGGCTTCTCTCTACGCTCGCTTGACTGGCGGGAGTTTCTTTCCTGGGGCTAAGTCCGGATTTCGGGATGCCGCGACTCCGGAATACCGCCAGTGGGTTGAAGGGCGAGTTTCTCCTTTACTTGCGAGTTTTCCAGTCGACGTCTTGGTGAGTAGCGGGTTCAGGAATTTCTGCTTCAATCACTCTGCGGGAGTGGAGGACCGTCGCCTCCGACTGGGGCTTCAAAGAGCGCAGAGGAGCTGTAGTCGCCTTTCCAGTGCTCGTCGTGTCCCTTCTTCCGTTCCGGTGCTGGATGCCGAGCTTACTAGTGTCCCTGGGGCATTTTGTTTCCCGAAGGCCAAAGTTGAGGGTGTCCCTCCCAAGAGAAGAAAAGTGTGCATTCCTCGCGGGATGGTCCCGAGAGTTCCTTGTCTGACGGAGGACGCCGAGGAACCTGGACTTCTGAAAGATGAGGTGATTCCTCCGTCTAGGACCGCTTCGTCTGACCACACAGGTATAGAGCTCTCTTCATTTTATTTGCCTTCTACGTTCAGGAAGTTTTATCGCGCTGAGCACCGTTTCTTTCTTTTGACCAGATTCCGTTATAGTGGTAGAGCGCGGAGCGAGCTCTTCAAAGGCGCCTCTTGGGCATTCGTCCACCGGTGCCGCGCAGGAAGTGCCCGAACCCTGTGGGCTAGATATCCCTCCGGATGATCTGGATCTCCTCGGACTTTGCGGGGAGAACTTCCCTAGGGGCGACATTAACCTGGACGACATCGATGTCGACGCCTTGTCTTTTGGCGAGGAGGCTGAAGTCTCGAGCGTCGACAAGCGGTGTTCCCCGATGACTGTGCCCTCGTGTCCTTTGGTGGAGACGGTTATTGCAGCGGTAGCGGCGGTTTCCCCGGTTCCGCCACCCTCGTTGGCGCGGGCGGCTCCTGTTGCGGCCGCAGTGGGAGGGAAGGTCTTGCCTACCTACTCCGAGGCGCCTCGCCCGGATTTGAGGCCGAGGAGCAGAGTCTCAGAGTTCCTTCTCGCGAGCTGCCGGCAGTATATCAAGTCGACGTTGGAGCCTTTCCAAACTGCCGGCCTTGGCGCCCTCCAGGACTGGTGGTCGACGGACGGTGCAGAGTTTTGCGCGAGCCTGGCAGAGTTCAAAGTTGACAGCTCTCTTTTCGTCGATCAGATGAACCTGCTTGTGACCGATAGCGAGGCTTATCGATCCCGGCGGGCTTTGCTGGAGGGGAGCTCCCTTTCTGAGCTGGAGGCCGCTGAGGCGAGTCTAAGTCAGTCCGAGCATCAACTTGCGGAGGCTACGTCCAACCTGTCGAAGGCCCAGAAGAAGTTGGAGTCTGCGTGCGCCTCACTTAGAAAGGCGGAGTCTCGTTTGGAGCGGGCCGAGGCCGCGGAGAGCGCTTTGAAGGCGAGTCACTTGAGGCAGCAGTCGGACTTGGCAACCCGTCGCGAGCTTCTGGCTGCTCGTCCCGTGGAGCTTCAGAGAGTGGAGGCGACTAGGGAGGAGCTGCTGCGCCGTCTCCAAGCTCTGGACACCTTCTTTTAGTTGTTCCTGGTTTCATTGTGGCTTTCTTTTTCAGGACTTATGAAATGTACTACCTTCGCTTCATTAATGATATCACCTCATTTTCCCACACCCTTTCCATGGAACTTTGTTGTCTTTTTCTTTTGGTCGGACTGAACCTGAAGTAACTTCTCAGGCTGCCTACGTACCCCCCTAAGGGGGATCAAGTCGCACGTAGTTCTTTTTTTTTTTTTTTTTTGAACAAGGGGTGTGGCCTTGCTTTAGGCGTAGTACCTTTTGAGGTACTTGCCGTTGATAGGGCCGAGTGTCAGCCCTTCTGGCGTGGTGAGGAGATAGGCACCGTTGGAGTAGACTTCCTTGACGGAATGCGGGCCATCCTATTTGGCATCAAATTTCTTCCCTCCTCGATGCGAGAGAATGATGGGGCGTTTGACTGCCAGCACCAGTTCCCCTATCTGGAATGATCGAGGACGAATCTTCTTGTTGAAGGCGCGAGAGAGCCTGGCCTGATAACACTCCAGATGCTGTTGAGCTTCGAGGCGTCTTTCATCCAGTGCTTCCAATTCTGCTAGGCGGAGCTGGGCGTTGTCATCGCTGGTGAGGCCTTCCTGGACTGCTATCCTGAGTGACGGGATCTGGAGCTCGAGCGGAAGAACAGCTTCCACGCCATAGACGAGGGAATACGGCGTTGCTTGTGTCGGCGTGCGGAAGGATGTTCGGTAAGCCCATAGTGCTTCGCCCATGCGTTCGTGCCAATCTTTCTTTGTCTTCGAGACGATTTTCTCCAGCAGCTTGCACAGAGTTTTGTTGAAGGCTTCTGCTAGACCGTTGGCCGGAGCGTTGTACATTGTCGAACAATTCTGCTTAATGTTGTACAATGCGCAGAACTGGCTGACGGCAGCATTCTTGAACTGCTTCCCGTTATCTGTTACGATGTAGCGGGGGACTCCATAGCGGAAGATGATGTCGTTCTGGATAAAGCTGATGACGGAGTACTTCGTAACTTCCCTCAACGGTATCGCTTCAGCCCACTTGGAGAAGTAGTCCGTTGCCGCCAAGATGTAGAGATGTTGCTTGGATGACTTGGGCAGAGGACCGACGATGTCGAGACCCCATCCGTCGAAGGGCCAAGATGCGATTGTTGGGTGTAAAGGCTCCGGAGGTTGACGGATGTAGTCCCCGTGCATCTGGCAAGCTTGACATCTTCTCGCGTACTCCAAGCTATCTTTGATCATGGTAGGCCAGTAGTATCCCATCCTTCCGATGCGGAAGTGAAGCTTCGGACCGGACTGGTGCGATCCACAGATTCCAGCGTGTACTTCTTCGAGCGCGGCTTCTGCTTCCTCTTTTGCGAGGCACCTCAGGAGTGTGCCGTCATAGCTCCGTCGGTACAGTTCGCCGTTGAAGTGGTAGAACCTCAGAGATCTTCGACGGATGTCACTTTTGCGCTTCGGATCTTCGGGGAGTTTACCATGAACGAGATACTCCACAAACGGTTGCCTCCAGTCTTGTTCTTTAATCTCGAGGACATGCACCGCGTTGGTTTGAACTGGTACCTCGGGCGGACCCTCTTTTTCGATGATCACGAATCTCCTGCAGACAGGGACGACGAGCGAACGTTCATCTGGGAACGGGAGTGTAGCCGCCAGATTTGCGAGTGCGTCAGCCTGCTGGTTGAGGTTTCTGGAAACGTGTTGAATGGAAACAGCCTTGAGTTTTTCGAGGAGCTTCACAGCTTGCGCATGCAACGGTACCAGGTCTTCCTTGTTGACTTCGTATGCCCCCAGGACTTACTGGATCACGAGTTGAGAGTCGCCAAAGATCTCTAGTCCTTGAAGCTTCATTTCGTCGGCCAGCTCGAGACCGATGAGTAGGGCTTGATATTCTGCCACGTTGTTGGAACATGATTCCGAGAGCAGGAATGAGAAGGGGAGTATTTCGTTGTCCGGGGTGACGAAGATGACTCCGGCTCCCGCTATGTCCTGCCTAGCTGCGCCGTCGAAGAACATTTTCCAAGGTGGGGCGATATCGACGGAGAACACTTCTTCATCTGGGAGATCTTCTGATAACTCCCATTCTGCCGGGAGAGGGTATTCTGCGAGGAAGTCCGCGAGGGCCTGCCCTTTAACCGCTTTCTGTGGCACGAAGGTGATGTCGAATTCAAGTAGCAGCAGGGCCCACTTGGCTAGACGTCCGGAAAGCACTGGTCTCGACATGATGTATTTGAGTGGGTCGGCCTTTGAGACGAGTCTGATGGTGCGAGCGAGCATGTAGTGTCGCAGCTTTTTCGTGGCGAAGATGAGCGCTAAGCAGACCTTCTCGATTGGGGAGTAATTCAGCTCCGCGCCGACGAGAGTGCGACTTAAGTAGTAGCAAGCTGTCTCCATGCCAAGTTCATTGTTCTGGGCCAGGAGTGCCCCCAAGGATTGCTCCTGGGCGGCGATGTAGAGGATGAGCGGCCTCCCTTGAACCGGTGCTGATAGGACTGGCGGCTTCAGTAGATATGCTTTGATGTTTTGGAGTGCTTCTTGGCACGCTTCATCCCATGTGAACGGCGCTCCTTTCTTCATGAGGCGGCTAAAAGGGTGGCACTTTCCAGCCAAATTGGCGATGAATCTTCGGATATACGCCAAGTGCCCCTGGAGGCCTCTGAGGTCTCGCACTGTCTTTGGTGCGGGCATATTGACGATAGCATTAATTTTGGATTGATCTATCTCAATGCCACGATGTCGGACGACAAAGCCGAGGAATTTGCCCGAGGAGACTCCGAACGCGCACTTGAGCGGATTCATGCGGAGTTGGTACCTTCGAAGTCGTTTGAAGATTAGCTCAAGATCTTGTAGATGTGCCGACCTCTTCTTGGATTTCACTACGAGGTTGTCGACATAACACTCCACGTTTTGATGAAGAATGTCGTCGAAGATCTTCTGCATAGCTCGCTGGTAGGTGGCTCCCGCGTTCTTCAAGCCAAACGGCATTACCTTATAGCAGTAGATTCCTTTCGGTGTGCGGAATGCCGTGAGCTCCTCGTCCTTGGGTGCCATCCGAATCTGGTTGTAGCCCGATGATCCGTCCATGAAAGTGAGCACCTCGTGACCAGTCGTCGCATCGACCATTAGCTCCGTGATTGGCAAGGGGAAGTCGTCCTTTGGACATGCGTTGTTCAAGTCTCTGAAGTCCACGCACACTCGGATTTGGCCGTTCTTCTTTTTGACGGGGACGACGCTAGAGATCCATGTCGGGTACTTGACCTCTCGAATGAAGCCGGCTTCGATCAATTTGTTGACTTCGCCTTCTATTTGGGGTATCAGTTCTAGCCGGTAGCGTCTTTGTCCTTGCTTGATAGCGCTGGCTCCGTGTTTGACGCTGAGCTGGTGCACTGCGATTTTTGGATCGAGGCCCGGCATCTCCTTGTAGGACCATGCGAAGACGTCTCTGTATTCTTTAAGCAGTTTGATGTATGCGGCTTCTTCCTCAGGAATCAAGAGCGTGCTGACGAATGTAGGCCGAGGCTCCGTCTCCGTGCCCAAGTTGATTTCCTTCAAGTCATCAACGGTGGACTGCCCCCCTTCTTCGAGGACTGGCGGGGCATCGGGCAACTCGTCGTCCGAAGTAGAAGTGTCACCGTTGTCGGGATCTGTAATGGAGATATGATTGACGGTAGCTCTGGGTGGGTGGGTGGGTGTTGAGACAAAGTCCTCGATTGGCATCCCCGGACGATCGAACGCCGACTTTTTCTTTGATTGTTTGACTGGCCCGAGCCTCTCGAACACGGATGTGCGTTTTCGATTCGACCAGTCTTTACCACCTCTGGTTTGCTTTCGAAACAAGGCTTGGCATCGAGCCCGTCGTCGTCCTCTCCTGTTGTCTGGATGGCTGAGGTAGGTGGAGTGTGCATCGGAGATTGTCGATCCTTCAGCTGCTTCATCTACCATCCTCGCCTCGATGTAGTTCGAGGTGAAGGTCTTCTTTGCTGTGGTTCTGATGACCAATGGAGCTTGACTGGAGCCGATGCCTCGGCGGTTCGGGGGAATTTGTTCTCCGTTTTGAAATAGCCGAGCTTGAGTTCTCGTCATCCCATGTGGAGTTGCTGCTGGCGGAAGTGTGCCCATGGCGCTTTCCTCGTTGTAGCCAGCTCTAAACAGCAACTTGGCAGCATTTTGCCCCCAACTCCCTTCCGGTTTGAATCCGAGTTGCTCGAGGTCTGCTGATTCGACAGGTCTGCTTGGGTTCGGAGCTTGCGTCAGGCTAGGTAATGGCACCGTCATTTCTTATAGAGTGATGACGTTGGCCTGAGATAACGACGGGGCCATCTTCCTCGTCGGAGTAGAAGGCGATCGCTCGGATTTACGGAGCCACTGAGGCGCGAGACGCAGGACAGGCACCGTTTGGATCGGCAACGGGGTATGTTGCGTTGCTCTTGGCTCGAAGCTGATGCGCATCCTTTGCCCAGGTTTCGGCGTTCCTTGGACCTTGAGTCTTGCCTCGTCAGAGGGTGGCGCCGAATTTACGGGAAGAGGAGTCTTGTCCTGCTTCACTTCTTCAATCTTTTGGGCTCGAGGAGCTTTAGCTGGCAGAACTTCCGCGACCAGGCCCTTTGCTTGGTAGAACTTAGCGTCGGCCAGGTGTGCCTCGGCCTCGTTGAATGGCTTGTCGTCCGCAACTATGCACCTCTCCACGCCTTCTTCGTAGTATTTGAGGCACTGGTGCCAGGTGGAGACCACGATGCCGTTCTCATGCAGCCATGGTCTTCCCAACAGGAGGTGATATGACGTCTGGCAATCGATGATGTGGAAGAGGACCGTTGTATCCAGCGGGCCGATGGAAAGCTTCAAACGAATGATTCCGGCGGTGGACTGTCCGCCCTGGTTGAAGCCTTGAATGACCAATTGACTTGGTGAGAGCTGGTCGTCGGTGATGCCGAGTTGCCGCATTGTCTGGATGGGCAGGATGTTGACGGCAGAGCCACAGTCCAACAAGATTCGGTTCACTGGCTTCTCCTTGATGTATCCCGAGACGTAAAGAGGCCGGTTGTGCAATCGCACCCCGAGTTGCAGGTCCTCATCTGAAAAAGGTTATCGTCGCATCACACGAGGCCACAGCTTTGCGTCTTTGATCGTCCTTCCTCTTCCTTTTGTAGCTATCTGGATCGGCCAAGGCCGCCGCCATTGCTAGGCGAGCCTTCTTCGGAAGATGCAAAGCTTCTACGAGAGGCATATGCAAGATCGCTTCGTCGTGAGCCGCGGTGCCCCCATCGTTGGAGTCGTCCCCCTTATCGGTGGAGTCGCCTTCTTCAGAAGTTTCGCCTTCGTTCTTTCCTTCCGATACTTTATGGGCTTCGACCATGCAACAAGACACCTTGACGTGTTGGTCCACTGGGAGGAAGTGATCCGGGAAGAACTCTTGCAACGTTGTCGGCTCTGGAAGACTCTGCTGAAGGATATCGTCTTGGCTTGCTGGCGGCACTTTGAACGCCTTCCTCCCTGGAGCCTTGCCTTTCTTCTTGTAGGTCCTCCGCTTGGTGAATCCCCTCATCACACGGTCTTGTTTGAGCTTCTTTTCTTGCCACGGCTTTCGCCGCCGCGGTAGCATGATCCATGCTTCTTCGTCGGTGGATTCCCCTTCGCTAGGATGATGGTCGACAGAAGCAACTGGTTCCCTCGAAGGCACTTGTTCTTCCTGAGCCTCTACTGGCTCGTCTTCCGATCCCCAGCCGGTGGGCTTGATTTCGTCGATTGGAATGGACAGAGGCCTTGAGTAGAGGACGTAATAGTCGAACTTCCCCGAAGGCTGGCCCAGCAGACCGACTTCCGGATCTCCCTGCTCGTATCTTTTCTGGAGAGCGTATTGGGACGTAGCTTGACTGGAAGGGACTTGCTCTTCTCGAGGCTCTACTGGCGCGTCTTCCGATTCCCAGCCGGTGGGCTTGATTTCGTTGACCAAAACGGACGAAGGCTTTGAGTAGAGGACATAGTAGTCGAACTTGCCCGAAGGCTGGCCCAGCAAACCGACTTCTGGATCTCCTTGCTCGTATCTCCTTTGGAGCGTTCGTTGGGATGCAGTATTGCTTGGAGGAGGTGCTGGCATGAGCGATGATTGCCCCCTGGGCAGCGGTGTTTCCTCCTCGGTGAGCGCAGGAGTATATTGACGTCGCTTTGAGACTTTCGGCTGGGAAGTTGACTTAGCGATTGGAGCTTGACGATTGATGCGCAATTTGGGCATGCTTCGCCGAGCAGCGACGAGTACTGGCGAGAAGGAGCCGAAGGTGATGGACGTCATGTTGGCCGTAGCAACCTCCCCGGAGTCGATCTCTATCTTCCCTTGCTTAGCGAGCGCCATGATTCTTTCCTTGAAGACGAAGCATCTTTCGATGGGATGACTCACCACCCGGTGGTATTTGCAGAAGAGAGGGTCGTCGACACGATGCATCTGCTCGGGCCTCTTTGAAGGAGGGAGCTCTATCATCTTCTCTTGCAGCAGCTGGTCGAACATGGAGGAGACTTCCGAGTCTGGGAAAGGGTACTCCTTGGCTTCGAGCTCCTCGAGAGTCATCCTTTGTCTTAGCGGCGGAGGCGGTGGTATGGCGACTCCCTTCTTCTGATCTGGCTTGCCACCGATCTTGAGCGGCTTGGAGGTTGAAGCGACGTCAGCAACATTGACTTGTTTCAGTTTCGTTGCCGGTGGCTTGTCCTTCTTCTCTATCTTCAAGAAGTCCTTGTTCTTCAAGTCCCCGCGGTTTGCTAGGCTGAGTTCCATGTCATGAGCCCGAGTTGCGAGTTCTTCGAAAGACCGAGGCTTGATACCTTTGAGGATGTAGAGCAGACCCCAGTGCATGCCTTGGGTGCACATCTCGATGGCCGAGTCTTCAGACAAGCGGTCTCGTGAATTCAGCGCGAGGTTCCTCTACCTGTCGATGTAGTCGATCACTGGCTCATCTTTCCTTTGCTTGACTGCGGTGAGTTCGGTCATACTGACTGTACGTCTGGTGCTGTAGAAGCGATTGAGGAACTCCCTTTCCATCTGGTCCCAGCTGTCGATGGTCCCTGCAGGAAGATCAACGTACCAGTCGAACGCGTTGCCTTTGAGGGTGCGAACGAATTGCTTCACCATCTCGTCGCCATATGTGCCGGCATTATTGCAGGTCTCGATGAAGTGGGCGACGTGCTGTCTCGGATTTCCCTTTCCATCGAAGTGCTGAAACTTTGGCGGCTGGAATCCGACTGGGAAGCGTAGCTGCTGGATCCTCGTAGTGTAGGGCTTCGAGTATGCCGCCGTGATCGGAGGAAGGCTACTGCCGTGGGATCGCATCATGTCGGCTATCAATGCTTGGACTTGCTGAGCACTCATCACAGCCGCTGCCGGAGGTTGTGTGGCCACCGAGGCTGGCATTGGGGAGACGACTTCCACTGGGATGGGAGCCGAAGAGAGCGCTGGAGTAATTGCTTGAATCGTCGGAACAACCTCTGTAGGAGCGGGAGTTGAAGACGGAACTGGAGCGGCTACTGGAGAAGCGACGGGTTGGCCGACTGGTGCAGCGTCCTTTGTGCTTAGCTTTTGGAGCAGAGTGTTGATGTGACGATCCTTCTCCTCCATTAGCCGAGTAATCTGCACCATGTGCTCGTTCATCTGCATGACTTGGAGCTGAAGAGCGGACGGAGGATGGTGACGGAGAACGTCTCGGTGTTGCATGTTCGCATCCTCGCCATCATCATCGGAGACGTAGTTACTTGCTTCTGGCTGATGATTGATGTTTCCCCCCTGCAGAGGAGGTGCAACGTCTGCTGGAGAACCCGAACGGGTTCGGGGTTGGGGCTGGTCCTCCCCAAACTTCTGGACATGGGCTCCAGGATCGAGGCTTGTTTCTTCATGCACCAGGGCCTCGTCGGCGCTTTGGCGAGCATCTTCGGTAGTAGCTTCTGGCACGAAGACGTCCGCAAGAGTCCGAGTACGCCGAGTGTAGACGCGCACCATTGGAGGAGCATCACCCTCCGGATTTACTGGATCACCGTGTCGGAGTAGAGGAGACTCGGCGATTGGTGAGAGGCTTGGAGCAAACGCATCGTTGTTTGTTCCGGCCATTGCAAACTTCAAGCAGCTTCTTCAACCGTACGGATGAAAGGAGAAGATGTCCCACCGGGCGTGCCAGAAATCTGTGGACGCGAAAAAAAGCGCGGGTCGTCTTTATTGCGAATCACACGAGATTACAATTGTGGCCGGGACCCGGGTTGCTCGGGTGTAGCGAGTCCGGGTTGCGGCGAGTTTTGATCAGGGGATTGTGGGAAAGATCTTCTGGGGGATCCCTTTGATCCGCGTCTCCACGTGGTGTTCGTGCGAGAGCTCTGAAGGGGCTGCCCAGGACAGGGGTTTTACAGGGAGAGGGTTTTGGAGAGGCTAAGGAATGTCCACCGTTGCTTTGTCCCTTCCGTGCTTCGCGCTTTCTCGGCTAGGGGGTTTTCGGCTTCGTTCCTCGGTCTTCGCTTCTTCCTCGTTCCTTGTTTAACCTCAGTGTCCTTGATCGTCGGTTCGCGGCGTCGATCGAGCTTTTGGCGTTGGCTTTGGCTTGACTCCGGCGTGGCTCTGGCTTTTGCTTTGCTTCGGCGCTTGCACTTGGACGTAGCTGGGAGAGACTTGCGATGCTTTCGTTCTTCCGGACTTCGCGTCGTATCGGCTAGAACGTGCGGTGCTTTTGCTCGTGGCCGGCGTAGTCGCTTGGCTTTGGCACTTGCGTTGCTTTGGCGCGGGCTTTACTGGGGCTTTTGCTTTGGCTTCTTGCGTTGGCTTTAGCTTCGGCGTCAACTCGATCTTCTTCTTCGAACGACGTGGGCTACTTCTCCGGTGCTTCGACGGTTTACGTATCGACTGGACTTCTCTTCTTCTCCGGGCTTCTTTGGCGTGATCGGAGTCGAAGAATGCTTTCGAAGATAGTGGGGGTAGCACCGATCTCCGTGCGACGGTTGTGGCGTCGGCTTTTGTTGATGAAGACGACGAGGGTAGCGACGGTCTCCGTGCGACGGTTGTAGCGTCGGCTTTTGTTGATGAAGACGACGGGGGTAGCGACGCTTCAGACTATCTGCTCCAGGCTTTCTTCTTCGTGGATGGCGCAGGTGTTAGTCGAAGACGACGGGGTGATGACGCTTCGCTTCTCTCCTCCGAGCTTTGGGGCTTGATCGGGATCGAGGATTTGTTGGAGACGACGGGGTAGTGCCGCTCCTCTTCTTCTCCGGGCTTTTGGGCTTGATCGGAGTCGAAGGCTTGTTGGAGACGACGGGGTAGTGCCGCTCCTCTTCTTCTCCGGGCTTTTGGGCTTGATCGGAGTCGAAGCTTGTTGGAGACGACGGGGTAGTGCCGTTCCTCTTCTTCTCCGGGCTTTTGGGCTTGATCGGAGTCGAAGCTTGTTGGAGACGACGGGGTAGTGCCGCTCCTCTTCTTCTCCGGGCTTTTGTGCTTGATCGGAGTCGAAGCTTGTTGGAGACGACGGGGTAGTGCCGCTCCTCTTCTTCTCCGGGCTTTTGGGCTTGATCGGAGTCGAAGCTTGTTGGAGACGACGGGGTAGTGCCGCTCCTCTTCTTCTCCGGCCTTTGCTTCTGGCGTCTTCGGAGTCGAAGGGTTCTTCTTCTCCGAGCTTTCTTCTTCGTGCACGGAGTCGAAGGGATGATCTTCGTGTGCAAGGGTCTTCACATTGATGAGGACTTTCAGTAAGCCGATCCCTCGGGACAGACTTGACTGTGCCTCGTGAAGCCTTGGGTCGATGAAGAAGCGTCTCCTCTTCTGCAGAGCTCTGGCGTTTCGTCTTCAATTTCCCGACCATTTTTTCCTTCCCCCACCCCCTCTATTTATAGGCAAAGAGGTGGGGAGAGAGATATGGGAAATCCCTTTTGTATCTCTCTCATAATTACCCGGATTTTATTCATCCATTGATGAAGGGAATAACATTTAGTTGTTTTCCTTTTCTGGCGGGTGCAATTATGGCTGGATTTTGCGCACGAAATCGATGGCGATCGGGCGCTTCGTCTTGTGCGTCGGATCGAGGGATCGGCGCAGATCCGCGTGTGTGCAGACGTCATACGCTACCTCCCCCCGCGCATGGCGGTATTTTTTTCCTTTTCTTTCTTTTCTTTCCTTTTCTTTTCTTTCCTTTTTCTTTTCTTTCCTTTCTTTTCTTTCCTTTTTCTTTTCTTTCTTTTTTCTTTTCTTTCTTTTTTCTTCCCTTTCCTTGCAGGGCCGGCCGGCCTCTCCATGGGGTTCGGTCCCCACCAGGGCCGGCCCTATAGGGTTCGGACCCTAGTAGGGGCCGGCCCCTCTTGAGGCGGGGTCCGAGTCCGTGTCGGCGCGCGCGAGTCGGGTCCGCGTGTCGGGTTTGCATCCACGTCTGCGCGCGCGAGTTGGGTCCGCGTGTCGGGTCTGCATCCGCGTCGGCACACGTAAGTCGGGTTCGGGTCCGACGAAATTCGTGTGTCTACAGTAACAATCACAACCATCCAGAGTACTCATACGTTGAGAGGTCGCAATCACAGCCATCCGTTTCACCCAGTCCCATATTATTGGGTAATGTGTGTAAGGTCCTTGACAACATATCACTATAGTGATAAGGACCGACAACAAGATGCCTTTGCACCAGGTCCTCCCGTTTGGAAAAAATCCATTTTACCCTTTGACTCGTGCTCGTCTAAATCAAATGCGATCCCACTGCAAACGACGATAAGATCTCTAACTGCCCGTTGCAAGTGCTTCTCGACTTCGGGGACGACTGCCGACTCCGGTGAAGTCTCCCACTGCTCCTCATGATGAAGTCTCTAAATGACGACTGCAATGTTGTCGACTGCGCTTCTACGCGATGAATTGATGTTGCTCAAAATTGCAACGAATCGATTATTCATCGGATCGATCAAGCTGATGACGTTGATCTGATGAGGCAATGGAGCTTCGACGACAGCAGAGGATAGGATACGATGAAGTATCAGCTCGACTGGATCCTCCTGCTGAAGGAATTGAGGAGTTTCTCCTTTGACGGTGGCAGATCCGATGAAGCTACTCCGATGATGTCGAGAGATGAAGAGGGATCTAGGGATCAACTTTGCTCCAATACTATGTTAGTCCTAAAAGAGAAACGGGAAAGTAGATATTTGGGAGCAAAGAGAATACTTCACTCATTGGGGCAATTGCCTTATATATGACTATACAAATGATAGGGTCACCAAGGGTGAGTATACACCAAAAGACTAATGAACATATATACACTCTCTAACAGCTAACAAAGCAGAAGACTTGTCGTCTCTCCTTGATGATGTAGGAGCTTTCTCCACTCTTTAGGGGGGTATGTGAGGGGATAAAACCCATGCATGTTAGGTCTACTAAGATTCCTAGGACAAGGACAAGGCTTAAGGAATTGTTGGGATTACACTTCTTAGTTAATAGACGACCTCCTTAAACACTAACCTCTATGAGGTGATAATTGGGGTGAAACTTATGTTGCAAGGTTGTTGTTTTCATATTTATTGAATGAGAGTTACTACTGCAAAAATAAATAATGCATACAAGTTAGCCCAGATAATATTCCACAAAAATGTAACAATAAAAAGAAAGGATGTAACTCATGTAAGAAGGGCCAAATAGTGGCACTTGGGAATGTTACACCAACCATAACTTTAAGCCAACGACACTAGGGAATATAGCTGCTAGCAAAAGTTAAGCCATTTATGAGGGGTTCATGCAAAAAGGTAAAATGCAGAAATTTTAATAACCAAAGGCATTTAGGTAGCAAGATATGACAAAAAAAGAAAGAACCCACCCAATTTAAAATCAAACGGGAGTGCTTGACTTGTTGCTAGAATGGCTTTTTGAATGATGATCAACCCAATGAAAAGGTTGGAAATATGGAAATGCTGAAGTTGATCCTTCCGGTTGGCTCCTCGCGCGTCCGTTTCATGATGAATAGGTCCAAAACAACCCCAAATATATAGATGAATGATGGAGAAGAGAGGGTGGATCTAGAAGAAGAGGGTAAGAGTTAGATGAAATTTGAGTGGAGACGAGGGTATAATGAGTGCAAAATGCAAATCAACACTTAAGTAAAGAAAATCTGATTTCAATCTTTATCCCAAACAAAGGAGAATGGAAATCTTCATATAGGGTTTTGTAAAAGATAAAAGGAAGAAGACGGGTTTAAATGGCCATGGGGAACGTATCTTGAGAAGAAAGAAGCATTGAAGCCACAAGAGAGATCATGAGGGGGGGGGGGGGGGGGGGGGGTTGTTGTTTACTTGAACATTAATCTTGTGGTTACTGTTTATGTGAAGAATGCCCTTGGGCTTTGTTATGGGTCCTTTTTTGAAGGCTTTTGGGAGGCCTAGTAGGGATTATTATGGGCTTAAGTGCAACAACTCAGCCATGAGGCAACACTCAGCCTATTCCACCTTGGTTCACATGATTAAGTTGGATTTGAGTTAGATGGGACATCCCCCGCATATGAGCTAACACAAAAAATGATCAAACCGTCCGATCGGAGCTCGGAGACAACAGATGGAAATCATACAAAAGAACAATTAAGGAGAAATGAAAATTACATCAAAATATGAAAAGGTAAAATCACAAGTTTTCCTGGAGGGGGCAAAACAGTCAATTTACCTCTGCGAACGGCATAAAACTGCATCAATTCCCCCCAGGTGATAGAACCTTGGCTCCTGAAGAGGATGAATCTGACATCTAGTGGAACTGGAAAAGATCCTGCTGATGTTGTCTGAGCTCACTCTCGTTGATTCATGTACTGTCACTAATGGGTCGTTCAGGCCAGTACCAGATGTCTCATGCAAACTCCTCATCAGGTCTGGGATAGTCTTGATGTCAATGATATACTCAATGTAGTCCTCTAAGGATGTGATGAGCTCTGATAGTAGAACTGCTGGAAATTTGGTCTATTGCGATCGATCTCCATGGAATCTGACTAAGTCTGACATATTCAATATCGGAAGGGAGCTCCAAGAGATCAGCATTGTCCCCAAATTTCTTAAGGATGTACAAAGGGGCATATCTGCTTTTGTTCAGCATGCAATATGTACCAACTGGAAATCTCTCGCGATGGAAGTATGCCATAATGAAGTCTCCTAGCCTTCTATAAAGTCAAGTCTCCTCCAGTTTTGATCCACCTTCTCCTTCTACTCGGTTCGGGTGGCCTTTATCCAGTTTAGGACCTCCCGGTGAACCTCCTGGATATAATCAACATTGTTTTCCGGTTCATCACTCTTTTGGTCAGGGTTTGGAAGGAATTTTTGGTCCATAGTGCGAGGGGTAGGGAAACCATAGGCTATTTCAAATGTATTGTTGTATCCAAACTCTGCTTGAGGTAGATCCAAGTCACATTGAGTAGGCATGCCACTAGCAAAACATCGCGACATATGGTTCACCGCTTCGGTTTGGTTGTCTGTTTACACGTGTTACACGCTACTGAATTGAAGGTGGGTTCCCAATTTTATTCCATAAGGTCTTCTAGAAGCACCTTAGAAACCTAGTATCCCTATCGGAGGTAAAAGAATGAGAAGGGCCATGAAAGGTGGAAGATCACTTCAAAGAAACCATCAGCATTGTGATGCATCATATATATATATATATATATATATATATATATATATATATATATATATATATATATATATATATATATATATATATTATGGGATGAAATGCACTATTTTGGTGAACCTATCGACTAAAACAAATATTGAATTGACTGGCCTAGCGGTCGTATCTATACTATATACTAAAACGGAAACCTCTCTCCCGTGTTGTGACACGTGGACGTCTTTTAAAGAACCATAATCATTCTTCCATGTGTGAACGCAGCTCAGTTTTAAATCCTATTAAAAACCTACTATAAAGATAATAAAACACTCATTCATTGGCATTTAACTATCATTTGATGTTAATCTCTCTCTCTCTCTCTCTCTCTCTCTCTCTCTCTCTCTCTCTCTAACAAGTGAATCACACTCACTTTAGATTTCATACTTCTTCGAATAGTTGTTATGCCATCTCTACCAAATGGCTGTGCATCAAGCTCATCTGGGCATTGCCCGGGTTTCTTACTAGTGAAGATCTAGAATGATATCCTTGGTTGCGTTCTCCCAAGGGCTTGAACAGACTGATGTGGCAGGTTGCTATTGGACCATACTCCACTATCATGCAAAATAGACAACAGCTAAAGATATCGATCGGTATACCACTAGCTACATCTAGTTAGCCAAAAAGCAAACGGCAGACGGGCCCCACAACATAATTTCTTATGATGTCTGCTTGAGTTGGCATCCACTACAATCTCAATGAATCTGCTAGACCCAACAAAAGCTTAGACCACTGTCCATTGGATTTAAATCCAAAGGATCGAATGAAGTAGCCGTTGGAAATAGAGTGGGGTACAACAGGTCATTGGATTTAAATCCAACGGATCAAATGAAGTAGTCAATGGAACACAAGTAGCTAAATGGAATAGCAGTCCATTGTGCACATCTCATTTTGGGTGGCTCTTTATTCTCATTTGGCTCTCTATTCCCCATTACAATATACTATAGTAGCTAAATTTTAGCTAGTCCGATGTGGATGCTCTAATGGCATTCAAAATATATTTAGTTTAACACGACTTCGCTATTTTAGGTTCCCTTCTCAGTGCTAATTAACTAAAGTAAAGTGTTCTAAACAAATCGGCTAGATAAGGTAAGTGAGCTTAATAAGTTGGCAGTTGGCTTTGATTACAAGGATTAATGTTAAAACTATTTACATAGCAAGGACTAAAACCCCTCTTCTGTCTGTGCTTTCTCCTCTCTTCTTGAGTTTTGGGCATTCTCGATTTCACTCGTTTGAAATTTGGGGTGTGACACCATTCATCACCGGCGATGACATCAATAACTAGGATTTGCATGCACAAACTATTGGGATCCGAAGGCTCCGGTGATCCTAGATCCAACCATCGGGTTTTTCGAAGAAGTGATGCCGCAAGGGATTAGGGTCAAGATTACAGATAAAAGAAGACAGTAATCACACAAGCACATGGGAGAAATATGCAGACGATCACAATTAGGAATTTAGGATTTCACTATCACGAGATTACAATCATCAGCGGTGGGTCGCCATTTGTCGGAACCCCTCATATTGTATCTCTACTTTCAACAATCTCAAAACAATTACACGACGAAGACAACACCCAATGAGAGATACGCAAGAGAATACTGAACCACATCGAGAGTAGAAGCACCGGAGAAGCCACGGAAGTAGACCAATCGAGGAACCCAGAGATGGTCCGCACACTGTACCTTCTTCCTTCCTTCCTCATCTTCTTCCTCTTCTCTCATTCTCTTCTCTCACTTCTCTCTCTTCTTATGACTACTACAACAACACTGCTTGTTAACCCTAAATCCCCAAGACATCCCCTTTTAGAATAGGGAAAACATAAGGCTTTAGGTTTTTTTTTTTTTCCAAAAGCAGCCTGTCAAACAATAGACCCGTACTGTCCGTGCAGATCGTGCGCACGACTTTCACATCGTGCACACGATGTTCTAGAATTTTACTCACAGGACTTTCTTGTGGATTCACCCTACGCACGATCTAGAAAGTCGTGTACATGATCATGTTAGGGTATTGGCTTTTGTAAGACAAAACCCAACAAACTCCACCTTGGCTTGAAAGCCAACTCAGCCAGCACCACTATCCGTTATGAGAATTTGTGAAAAGCCTTTGGCATCTTTGTCGCCACTGTTGCACCTTATAGCAGGAGCCTGCACCCCTAACGGGTGCCCCATCATCTAGACCGATGATCGACCAAATTCAATTTGGGTTTGGACTTGACCAGGATCCACTTCTTCTTCATCTTCTAGGCGCTCGAGAATGCTCCACCTACAGACGAACCCTTTGCCTCAGAAACTACCCTCGCAGCAACTCGGTACAAGCCTCCACTGCTGACTCCCTCCATGATCAAAGAAGCACCATCCATGACCTTTAGGATTCCACCAAAATCGACGGTCCTATACTCGAGATAATATAATTTGGAAAGGAAAATTATATTTGTTCTTATACCCGGAACATGATGAACGTCACAGAGAGTCTGAATAGAGCCATCAGAAAATCTCAAGGAAATGTTACCGACTCCCTTTGCCAGCATCCTAGAGTCATCACCGATCGTCATACTGTCACCCTCACACTTTACAAAAAACTGCTTGACGACGTCCTGTGTGAGCACGCGTGATGTGTGTCACTGCTATCAAGCACCCAATCATTGCTTCTACACTCAGTGGCCGTCAAGATCACTACCTCTTCTTCGGCATCAAATACCAACACTTGATTGGTGCTCCTCGACCTCGATCGACTTGGATCTATTTTCGGAAAGTGCTCCACCTTTCCACTTGCACTCATTTCTAAGTGCCGTACTTACGCACTTTCAACACCGAAACTTTTTATTCCTCGCACCCTCACCCATCGCTATCGCGCCTTCCATGAACTTTCCACTACTAGCATTTGTCCCTTTCATACGCAACTCGTTTGAAAGAAAAGCACCGGAAACATCATATGACTTAATGGTTGCCTTCCTATAGAGCAACGTGATTTTAGATGCTCTAGAGACAAGGGGAGCAAACATTGGTGAAGTAACGGCTTGTATTCATCTTTCATGTCTTTGCCAACATTAGCCAGTTCTAAGATTACCTGATTATAGGCACTAAGATTCTCGTAAACATCCGTACTTTCCTCTATCTGAAGTGTAAACAACTTCTGCTTGACGTACATACAATTTGTAACTGACTTCGTCATATAGACTTCCTCCAACTTTGCCCAAATTTTTATCATGGAGATTTCACCTTGCACTTGTGCTATGACACTCTTCATCATTTATAATTAAATTTTGCTAGCCGCCTTTAGATCATATTCTCCTCAATCTACATCTTTCATGCCCTTCGGCTTCACGCCCTTTAATTGCTTGTGCAACCCGTTTGAATCAACGTATCCCTAACTTGTACTTGTCACAAGTCAAAATTGATCTTCCTATCAGACTTCTCTATGTCAAACTTCACGGATAATTTGCTTGATGCCATACCAACTCCACCTACTTCAAAAACCTTGCACTGAATCCGAGACTTTGATACCACTTGTTGGGATCCGAAGGCTCTGACGATCCTAGATTGACCACCGGGTCTTCCGCGAAAGTGACGTCACAAGGGATTGAGGTCAAGATTACAGATTGTAGAGATCACACACAAAAGAAGATGATAGCCAGACAAGCACACGGGATAAATATGCAGACAATCAAGAATTAATATTTCACTAACAAGATATTACAATCACCGATGATAGGTCATCATTTGTCAGACCCTCGTACACCGTATCTCTACCCTCAACAATCTCATAACAATCACACAACAAAGACAAAATCTAGCGGGAGATACACAAGAGAATACCGAACCACGCTAAGAGTAGAGGCACCGGAGAAGCTGCCGAAGTAGACCCATCAACCCGGAGATGGTCCGCACACCATACCTTCTTCCTCCCTTCCTCTTCTTCTTCTTCTTTCTCACATCTCTTCTTATGACGACTACAACAACATCACTTGTTAACCCTAAATCCCCAGCACATCCCCTTTTATATTAGGGAAAATGTATGGCTTTGATTTTTTTTGTTCTTTCAAAAACAGCTTGGTCAAACAATAGACTCGTGTTGCTCGTGCAGATCGTGCGCACAACTTTCATATCGTGCCCATGATGTCACCAAAATTTTACTTGCCTGACTTTCCTGCTGATTCATTTTGCGCATGATTTAAAAATCGTGCACACGATCATGTCTGGGTATTGGCTTTTGCAAGTCAAAACCCAGCACAAACAAGGCACAACGACCTTGAGGGAAAGTTCACTTCATGGTATCCATACGAAGAGTCAAATAGGGAATCTCTCCAACATGGGAAAGAGGACGTACCACTAGGCCAAGATCCCGCTGGTCGAGTAGACGTTCTAGATTGACATCTCTCACTTGAACATGTAAAGATCTACATCATTTTTGCTACGCCTACTTTGCCACGCATTGGCAAAAGTTTATAGGGGTTATTAGTATAAGGTCTTTCTAACTAATCATGTATTACGATAAACCCTTGTTTTTACCTCTCGATTATTTATTTATTTTGTTGGACTTTATCCTTGAGTATCAATTCAACAAGTTAGAGTAACAATTCAGTAATAGCACATGTAAAATGACTCCTATAGTGATTTCATTGTACCAAAGTCTCAATTCGAGCCGGAGTGAGTCTATTGTAGCTACAGTGAAATTACTGTTGCAACCAAATTATTACTCTGCTGCTTTTATTTATACTCCAAATTACTATAGTAATTTCACTATAGCAGTAACAATTTGGTTGAAAGTAATTTTATTGTTGCTACGGTGAAATCACTATATAGCAACCAAATTGATACTCCAAACCATTGTTGCAGTTGAATTGATACTCCCAATCGAATTGGTATTGTACTAGTGAATAAATTGTGTTTTTGTTATTTGTAAGGGGTTGAAAAGTCAACCTTACTGGTTGGATTATTTGATGCAAATCGTGTCTTTTTGGAAGGGATGGGAGCTCCAATGATATTTGTTGTCAGGACTGTAGATAAAAAAATCTTCCAAAAAAGACTTGACTAAGTTTCCCAAGTTTTAAACTATTAAATACTAAATAATTAAATCTTGGGTCCCACTTGACTATTTTTCACATATTTTGTCACGTGTTCATCCCTAAAATGGCCACGTCATAAGAGAGGTTTTTAATAATGCAATACTAGTGCATGCCCCGTGCCTGTCGGCACTGCAGCAGGGCCGTTTTCGGCAGCAACACACCTGTCGACACTTCAGCGGGTCGCCTTTGGCGGCAACACATCTGAACGTCTTCGGCAACAAAACACTTTAGACGATAACACTGGCATTCATAGGGACAACCATTTCCTCGCCCATACCGATTGACACGAAGCGGACACCTTCGGCACGACCAACTCCCCCTGCCCCTCCCCCTCCCCCTATAATCGATCAATCACAGCTGTCTCTATTCGAACGGATTCCTCGAGATTAACCCGATGGTTTGGGACGACCGAAATTTCAGCAGGCAGATTTGTAGCCGTTGATGCGAACAACGACACAGAATAAACGGTCAGGATTAATGCAGTTCAATGGGTCGAGATTTTGGGGATTTAGTGCAGTTTAAATGGGTTTGGATTTGAAACCAATGAGAGATCGTGCGTTGATTTTTGAACAAATGGTTAAATCAATTCGGTTCATTTTTGTCCAGTCAGCTTTTTTGTTCCGTTTTGTCTAGTCAGTACAAAATCGACGTCCCTTGTTATATCGATAGCCAACTTGATTTGCCAACTTGAAAGGTGGCTCTTGATCATCCACTTTTTGTGATGGTGACTGATAGCCAACTTTTCCATTGGTTCTTGTTTAGCAGGAGGCTTAACTAACACAAGCTAATTGTACCTTCTTCTTAAAAGGGGCCAATGGGGAGGAGGGTATTGTTCACCTAGGGTGAACAAACTTGTTCTCGGATTCACCTGCCAGGTGTATCTGTCATCTTGGGAGTGCCACACTCCACTAGGCGATTCTGATATTGTCCACGCCACGCGATACCCATCTCTCCACTACCGTGGCACAATGGAGAGAACCATTAATGGAGAGGAGTGAAGCACGAGGTAGGACTTCAGGGGCTGATGACATCAGAACCGTCCGGAAAATTACAGAGTGTGATTCACCTGTCAGGTTTGCCTTCCATCAGATGGCTGTGCTACCATCGGTCCCTAATCACCAAAAATCTATTATAAAGAGGAATCGGTCCTGGCTAGGGGTGTTCATCGGTTCGGTTGACCCGCCAAACCGAACCGAACCAGTATATTTGGTTCGGTTTGGTTCGGGTATTGTTAACCGTTCGGTTTGGTTCGGTTCCAAAAAAAAAAAACCCGCTATGATCGGTTCGGTTCTGGGTTGTGAGTTTTTTAACCCGAACCAACCCAACCCGAACCATTGGTACTATACCCTCAGTAGTTACTAATGTACAGTGTACAGTCTCACTAATATTGTACATTACATGGTGGTGACCCCAATTACCACCATTCGGTGCATTCAAAACTTTCAAGTATTCAACGGTGTGATGAAACTGAAAAATAAAAGGTGTTGCTATTTGCACCCACATAATTACTATCACCTCCAAATCCCAACTTATGAAAATCTCAAAGGGAAAAATTAAGGGTGTTGCTAGTAATTCTATAGGGGCAAATAGCAGCACCCAAAGTTAAAGGCTTAAAAATGAAATTTGAACCAACTCAGTGGTTTAACCATTCACGCCTCACGGTGTGGTGACGAGCGATTTGAAAGACCCGCAGAACCGAACCGAACCAAACCGAACTTTTCCGGTTTGGTTTGGTTCGATTTTTACCAAGGAATGGTTTGGTTCGGTTCCATTTTCTAGAGAACCGATCAACTTCGGTTCGGTTCCAAATTTATCATAAAACCGAACCAACCCGAACCATGAACACCCCTAGTTCTGGCCAGCCACTGAACCTATACAGCTCAGGATAAGTTTCAAGAGGTGATATTTGTTTTTTGGGTAAATTCAGGGCATGTGAACGGGCTATACAAGGTAGGGCTGGTAATTTCGGACCCGACACGGCAGACCCGACACGAAGTTAGCGGGTCTGGGTTAGGACTAAACGGGTTCGGATTGTAAACAGGTCGACATGATAGACCCATTTAATAGACGGGTCGGGTCCGGGTTTAGGGTCTAGATACGGTAGACCCGAGAAGACCCGTTTAAAATTGAACGGGCCGGGTCTACCCACAATCCGATACTGTTATATATAGTACCAGCGGATCTATCGGGTCAGGTCGGATTGGGTCAACTAAATAGACCCGTGTGGTAAACAGGTCTTACCGGATCAACCCGTTTATTAGCGGGTCGGGCACGGGTTTAGGATCTAAACACGATTAATTAAACGGATCGGGTCCTGGTCTAGTGGTTTTGGACACGACCCGAAACTAGACACAACGCAAACCCGACACGACACTACCGACACTACCGTTGACACCCCTAATATAAGGGAAATGCTATTTAAATATTGTTAGGTGCTAAATTGTGTATGTTTTGTGACTTTTATTAAATCTTTTGTCAAACACTTTCTTGTGTCAATTTGTCCATAACTATATTTGTGTATGTGTTCATACGCATCCGGATGAGTCCCGGGCAAAGTTTTAAAGTTAACTATCCTACAAAGGGTGTTTTTGTCATTTCAAGTGTTAATGGAAAGAAGGGAGTGAGTCATATCACAATAGAGAAATTCCATGCCGGTACATGGTCGGGTTTGAGCCATAGTTCGAAATCTGAAGCTAATATACAATGAAAAATAAGTATGGGGAGATTTCCCCCCCCCCCCCTAAATGACCACCACCTTTGTCGTAATGCTCGAGCTAAAAACAGACTCAGAAAATGTTACTTTTGTGACCTCCGTCACACGTGAAACTACTTAGGGTTCATAATTTATTCATTTATGACAAAAATATCCTTAAATAACAAATCATTTGTTTTTTCGTGAAACATATAGTCTCGAATGCAACTCTCTTATATTGACTTGTGTTTTAAACTTGAGTGGCATTCGACAAAACAAAGGTAAAAGTTAATTACCTCTTGGCAACCTCCAATAAGGGTTCAATGATAAGGAGAAACACAAGTTATAGAATTATCGGTAACCTCCGACGAAGGAATGATGAAAGAAAACTCATGGTGATCTCTTGATGGACTCTGACGAAACAATGGAGAAAGCAAATTGATGGCGACCTCCCAACAACCTCTGACAAGGGTTTTACAATAAGAAGGAACACAAGTAGTGAGATTTTCGATAACCTATAACAAAGGAATAAAGAAAGCAAACTCCTGATGACCTCCCAACGATCTCAGGCAATGATTCAATAGCAAGGAAAAACACAAGTTGTGATGCTATTGTCAACCTCTAACAAAGGAAATGGAAAAGTGAACTTCCAACAACCTCCTGATGACCTCCGATGGGGGTTCCATGCAAGCTAAACATAACCGATGAAGGTATAATCCTAAACACAACCTTGACACAACTTTACCTTCATCCTCCCATAACCATCAAGCCATGTCCCATATACTTGGGGTCAACTTTATCAATCCTTCTTCACTATTAATTTCTATTAAGGGCTATATACATTGTCAATGAAAGTTTTTTCATGTTTTTTCAAAGAACTTTCATTAATGTTATTTTAGGTATTTCTCTCCTCCTTGGACATTCCACACTAATCTAGGATCCTTTCCTTATCAGGTTCGCTTCTACTTTACGTTTTACATGATCCAACCATCTTAATCTATTCTCTATTATCTTGTCCCCAATTGGTATCACTTCAACACTTTTTTTAATACACTCATTCCTTGCTATCCCTCCTAGTTTTTTTTGCACATCCACCTCAGCATTCTTATCTCTGTCGTGCCTATCTTATAAGCTTGAGTTCTCTTTAAGGGCCAATATTTTAAACCATATAACATTGCGGATCTTATTGTTGCTTGTAAAATTTATCCTTGAATATTAAAGGCACACATCGATCACATAGCACTCTCGAGGCCCCTCTCAACTTCATCCAACCCGCTCTAATCCTATTAGATATATCATCACCTATCTCTTTATTTTTTTATATGCGAGATCCAAGATACCAAAAACAATCACATTGTTGTACTTCTTAATCATCAATTATGAAATGGACTTCATTATCATTATTTATTAAATATCTTCTTCCTCCCGACGCCTCTAGAACTCAACCTAAATACAATCTTGACTTAACTTTTACTCAATTACACCTTCCTCACAATGCCTCTAGAACTCAGTCTAAACACAACATTGACGTAATTTTACCTTCTTCCTCTCGACACCTCTAGAACTCAACATAAAACGCAACATGGATGCAATTTTGAATTCTTTCTCGTGATGCCTACATAACTTATTGAAGATATAAACCTAAATGCAAGCTTGATGCAACATTGCAACTTCACTTTCTTTCTCCTAACCATTGTCTACTTCCAAAAGTTTGTTCACCGACGAGGGTATCATTGTAGGGTATTGGGATTATACGTGTTTTTTTAGTTCGTGTGATCTACGATGAGGCTCACTCGGAGCCTATATCGATGGTTTCCGGATAAGACTGATTGCCTAACAACTTTCAGATAATAACACTCGTTGGTCTAGTTGTCCAAAAGGACTTACCCTTGAAATTTTGCAATATCCAACAAAAACGCAACATGAAGTAGATATATGCTGGTGGAGTTTCAAACACGGAATGAAAAAGATTGTTATACATACCACAGGGTGAAAGATAATGGTGGTGCCCACATTGGTGTCCCCTTGAATATGCAATTAGCAGAGCTCGGTTAAAAAATTGCCCGTGCGTGAGAAAACATTCGGTGGAACAGTTGTAGGGACTGACGTGGTGCAACAAAAATCTCACACACTCACCATTGAAGGATAAATCACACATAGCCGTGGATGAAGGCACCCCTATGGATGAATCACATTTAGTTCAGAATTTTGGAATGCAGGTTGTCAACATCCATTTGCAATCTCCCTATCAATGGTGAGTTCAACGGATGAGATGTGTTGCACCACGTGTGCCCCTGCAACTGTTCCACCGAATATACTCTTTCTTCAAGGAATAATGCTATTTAACCAACGCCCATAGCCAATCCCATCACCAACGTTCATAGGTGGCATCCCCTGATTGGTAGGACTATGGGCCATGGGATGAACCCTAGGGTGATGCCGCCACCACCATCGGCCCCGCCGCGACGTTGTCTGACGGGATGGTGGTGGTCGGTGGTGGTGGCATCCCTCTATGGCACATCTCATGGCACATAGTCCCACCAATCAGAAGCTGCCAGCTATGCAAGTTGGTGATTGGGTTGCGTAAATAACATTACTCGTTCTCCATGAGGTGGGATGACGAGGACAGCGCGTCCTCGTCAGAGCTCTTTAACTCCATCTTTATCCTCACATTAAAGTAAACATTATCTGTAAATTAACTACTGCTATATTGACCGTTCTTATTATTATTATAAGACGTATCTATAAATAGCCTCTCTGTGTCTCTGTCGACTGTCCCTCACCTCTCTCTTCTCTCTCTCTCTCTCTCTCTTCCCTCTCTCTACAAATCCTTGCCGGTGCTCTTTGCTTGAGTGATTGGACGGGATGCCGATCGCGCTGGCGAGGGGCAACGGGATCGGACAGCCGGGGTTCGCCCGGGGGATAGGATGCGCCACCATCTACGAATGGCCGGAGATCCTGCCGGCGGGGAGGAAGCTGGATCCCGCGGCGGCATCGGACGGGGCGGAGTCCTCCTCCTGCAGCTCATCGATCGGGAAGAACAGTGCCCGAGAGACGGAGTCGGGCGGTGAGGATGCTGGGGAGGGGGAGGTGCAGAGCGCGCCCAGGGGGCCGCTGGACACGATGGATGCCCTCGAAGAATCGCTGCCGATCAGGTACCTTATTTTGATCTCCAAGCTTTACTCTCTATTTTTTCGGTTGATCGGTCAATCACGAGATAATTGGCCAAAAAGTTTTTTTTTTCTTATAAATTTGTGATAAATTACACCTTGCCCCCCTAAAGTTTAGCTCAAAAACGCTTAACCCCCCTATAGTTAAAAAACCACATTATACCCCCTTCAATTCAGTTATGATCAGGTAAAAATTACCAAATGAGGAAATTAAATAGTTGACAAATGGGGATATTGTGCTAACATTTCAAACTTTAGTTATTGATTTGGGCCAAAATAAACTACAGGGGGGCTAATTGTTTTTGAGCTGAACTTTAGGGGGGCAAAGTGTAATTTACCCTCTCTTTTTTTGGGAAAAGAGCTTAAATGTTCTGTTTGTGCTCTTAAATGGTGGAATCGTTTAAGAGGTTGCATCTGTTTTTTAGTTGATATAACGAAAATGAGTTTACCTTTTTTTTTTTCAGCCATTGAAGGATTTATTAGAGAGATAATCCTCATTCAGAAAGCTGATTAACTGCACCAAACTTGAGGAAAGATATGTATATGGAACTAAATTATTTATATTTTTTTATTATATCACGAAAAAAAATTATATATGTGAAGATCTTTCTAAGAGGATACCATAAATAAATATGTATTTAATCTGTATTAATTTTATTTTAAATACTTCTGTAACATATCAAATAATTTTGTAGTTTAATTATATATATAGTAGGAAATACGTATTCACATTATTGTTACTCTTACCAACGAATTTACGATAATCTAATGACAATAATTAATGTAAAAGAACTACTATTCACGGGAAGAGATCATACAGCTTTACCGAGGTTAGGAGTAAATGACACCAAACCTTTTGTGGGTCCAAAGGTGGTTAGGATGATGTCACTTGTCGTGAGTCTAACGGGTAAAAACTTTCTAGAGTCCACCACATCGTTCTAAATAAATCTTCTTAGACAGAAGATTAGAATATAAGGGCACTTTGCAAGTTTAGGCCGTGAAGAATTGGATGTGTTTGGCAATCTCCCCCACCTTTTGTATCAAACTCCACATTGATGAACTCTAAGATTTGCTTTTGAGCTACCACGCTGTATCAGGGCACTCTCATCGATGGTTTCAACACTCGATCGATACCGAGTCATGCCGCCCGGTACGACTCGATCTAGGGCAAGGCATGTACTGTATCAATGCCAAAACTGATACTTGGTCCGTATTGGCCGGTACCTAGCCGTATTGATCTGGCCCCGGACTTAAGGAAGCTGACTGAGAAGTGCATTTCGAACGTAAGGATCCAATGACTTATGTCTAAATATCTAGGAATCACAGACCATAAGTAATGCTAGGTGACAATGCTATTAGGGATCTAACAGTAGTTAACAAAGAGATGCACAACTTCCTCCGTAGTGCCATCTGTAGGCATAGCAATGAAAGGTTCATCCTTGAGAAGTCATCAACTACCAACATGATAGAACCAACCTCCCCAAACTTTGGCAGTGCTGAGATGAAGTCCATGAAGACATTCAAATGGACGACTTAGCATTGGCAAGGGTTTGAGCAAACATCAATTCTCTTATGATTATCTTGTTGGAACACAATACTAGTAAGAACATATACATTGCTTTCCCCCTTTATGGCAATGGTAAGTGGCCTTAAGCAATGTCAAAGTCCTCTAATGTATAGGTTACCATATATGCTTGGTATCATGACATTCTTTAAGTAGGTCTTTGCTCGGCCGCCCATAGTGGTACCCAATTCCATTTTTGTATAGGTCATCATTAACCCATAATTACAATAGAGTGAAATCAGGATAAATACAGGTAGAAAGATATAGATCAAAAGAAATAGTTCCTCGTGGTCTAGAATTGACAAAATTTTCTCATTTTAGTAAGATGAAATATTGAAATATTTAAATAGGAGCCTTTTGTGTTGAAAGGAAATGTTTAATAACGATGGATGTTAAGATGGTTATCAATTGACTTTATGTAGTATCTCCAAAAAATGAGAGATTTAAAAATATGGATATTCCCAAATTTGAATCCCCCTCCACACGCGAGAGAAAAAAGAGGATAAAATATTTGTGTAAAGAAATACCCTCGTTAAGTCTTGTGTCTATTGTAAATTTACTATCATAGCAATTCAGGAATGAATAGGTACACTCATTGGCATTGAGATCATGTTAAGTATAATTTTTATATAGATTTTCCTTGTATTTGACAATCCACTTGATGAAATTGGCCTCTATTTATTTCCTTCTTTCTTATTCCATTGTTTGGAAGTGGTGGTGATAGGCCTCAACGTTGTGGGAGCTAGAAGTGGTATTCACCTCCTCAAGGAAATTTAGGTTGGTGGAGGCAAGGCATGGACACCATAGAGGTGATGTGTCCACCTAATTAAGAAATATTTAGAGTGTTAGTGGTGTGTGCTAGATGGGAGTGATGGATAGGTAGGGAGGGGTCTCCATCCCCGTGTCACCCTACAAATCCTGTACAATGGATTTGTTGTTCGATTTGTTGGTAAACTAGCGGAAAAGCCACCACATGGCAAATCCACTGAAAAAAGGTAGACACTGAAATAAACAAGACCCCTTAAGAGACCTACCAACAACACGCAAGCATGTGAGCGATCCCCTATCTCACTCAAGCCAACCCAAAGATTAACCATTGAGAGATTGCATACAAACTCATGGTCTAGTTCAGAAGCCAGGTTAGGGCGCAACACGTCCTAGAGAGTGCGTAACGCGACAGAACCGGACGATGGACACATGAAGCAGGTCAACCAGGTAGCAACTATATGGAAGTGCTTGAAACCCTATTCCATATATATAAATAGAGCAATAGACCAAACTGGCTAGAGAATCACAACGAATCAACCATATGCATTCACTTATTGTAATCGCTCATGGGCCTTGGTTATTTTTGCTTTTCCTGTATGGCTACATTATAGTATACATGTATACTTTTCCAGTGACAAAGTTATCTTTTAAGATTCATCTTTTATCTATTGTTTCTTTATGCCATCTATTTTATCTCCTTTACCCTTGGGTACCCTAGCTATAAAAATCTGAGTCTTTGTAACCAATGCATCTTAGATGCTTGCTAGAAGTAGATGATCTCGTGTTTCTAATAATTGCTTGAGACCAGCTGCTCATGTTGACAAAGTTAAAACCACAAGCACCACATCTTTGCACAACATCCACGACAAGCGCAATTGTTTACTTGGGACATTTTTTTGGCCAACACTCCATGAGGAAGATATGGGAGGATGGTGATGGAGATTGATAGATGTGTTGGTTGGGTGGGAAGGAGTTTCCATATTCTGAGGAAGACTTGGGACACCATTTGCGTTGCTCAACAATTGTTCTGGAAGAGCTCGATAGGGTCTCCACGTCCTCAAGGAAAAATGAAGGGGCGGTGGTGCATCCATGGTGTAGGATGAGATAGCACCTGAGGTCAGTAGAGTCAACGACCGCGGAGAGTTAGGATCTCGACCTCCTCAAGGGTGATGTAGGTTGATGATCATAGAGATCGACAGCTATGGTAAAGAGATGGAAGGCAACTTTGTTTTGGAAGGAGAGGGAAATCCAACCTCGGTTAAGAGCAAAGAGGTCATTCTCAACTCGAATCAGCCTTGAACCATCCGAGCTAACTGCCACAATAAAGAACACTTAACATTTTTGCAATTATGCACTAATGGAGCATGTTCATTGGATTTTAAGTATGAGATCTGGGGAAGGATTTATATAAGTTGGGATGGATCAGGAGCAAGTATGAAAAACCCAAAGAACTGAATCAATGATGATTTCTACCAACTCCAATTGCTCTTGTATGTGCATGTTCTTGTAGCGTGGAATAAACAACTATTTAAATAGAAACAAGAGATTTAGGTATTCTCTTATGGATGGTTCATTCACTGGCATAGCCATCTGTTGCTACTAGGATTGAGAACACCAGTACTAACAGGATCTAAATAGGAATGACTTGTATTCGCATTTTCTATACTATTAAGTTGTGAATAACAGAGTGGCTGAACTATTGGCCTCATGAGCGAAGCTATACTCACACATCGTGTCGGCAACAGTTGCCTACATGCTATGGGAGCCGTGCATAGCACTTGATGTATATAGGCTTAGCTGACCCTAGTGATGTTTGCCTTGTTAAGATTTGTGCATTGGGTGCGATTGATTGTTCCCGTAGCATATGGTCAGATTTTTGCCACACGGCTTGTGGGCAAAGCATTCTTCTTGCCTCATTTCTTGTATTAGATCACTTCCTTTGCAATAAATTTAAGGGGTTTTTACAAATCAACCCCTATGATCTTCTCTTTTTACATATAAGCCCCTATAGAGTGATATTTACATATAAACCCCTCAATTCATTGACACGTTACATATTGAACCCTGCAGTTAGATGACATCCAAAACAAGAGAATATTTTTGATTTCATCCTTTATAATTAACCTAATCTTTGTAAATACCCTCCAAAGTGAGAATTTTTCCAATTAGGTCCAAGTTAGATTCAGATTATGTCTATGTTTGTTTTGGATTAAGTCCATGTTCAATAAAGATGTCAATTTAAGTAATTAAAACTATAGGTAAATCTGTTGTTTTCCCTTTAGATTAATAAAATAACAACCTAGTGAAGGAGTATTGCAGACATTTTCCTTCATTTTGGATGCCAACTAACTGCAGGGGTCAATATATAAATATTGGATGATTTAAGGGGTTTATATGTAAATATTGACTTTATAGGGCTTTATATGTAAATGGAGAAGATTACAGGTGTCGATTTGTAAAAATCCCTAAATTTAAACCATCTATTGGATGGTTCTTAAATGCAGAAATATCCGCTTCTGTTGTACCATTTATTCATTGTATTTTTGTCGGTCTCACTCAGTGTTTTCAAAACCAGAGCGGTAGGCGAACCGAAAAGGCATCTGGTTCGGTCCAAATTGGTTCAAATCGATGGTTCAACCGTTTGAACCGCATGAAAAAATATTTTTTTTAAAAATAGATATTTACTAAATTCTTCAATGACAAGGTTTAATTTCTGGGTTAACAAAAAAACCGGTTTATTCAAAGATTGAACCGAAACATGTTCCGGTTCCGGTCCAAATCGGTTGAACCGCCCGGTCCGGTCCTGTTTTCAAAACACTGCACTCAACTATTTTTGGAGAGCAATGCTATTCCACCAGATGTTTACCCAAATGGTCGACCAGAATGATGTGGCATCCAATCACACCACCCCTTGGCCTGCCGGTGGGGCTGAGTACGATTCACCAGTCAGGGCTGGGTGCAATGGACGGTCCGGACACATCATTTTGGTTGACCATTCAGGTTAAATGTTTATGGTTAAATAATATTTTACATTTTTGGAAGGTTCAAAATGATTGCTGTTTGTTTCGATGGCATGTTTCATTAAAGTGTGATTAAAGAGTATGGTCTTTCAAATCGCGACGCAATCTTTTAGAATGTCTGGATCATCGAGCTTGCTCACTTAGTGCGTAGAAAGTGTGTTTTTTCCGATCACTGCTATTCCGAAGTCGATAGTCCAAATGATATCACAATCCTGTATTCAATCAATCCTGTGGCTTTCTTTTCTCGACAGGCGAGGAATCTCTAACTTCTACTGTGGCAAATCCAAGTCATTCACGAGCCTTGCAGACGTGGCTTCCTCATTCTCCTCCGCCAAGGATCTTGCCAAGCCCGAGAATGCTTACACCCGCAAGCACAGGAACCTGCTTGCCCTTAAGAATACGTGGCACAGGCCGCACAGCAGCTCGCTGAGAAGCACCGGAGGTGGCATATCTAAAAGACCCGTCAGTTCCAACCGGAGCACGTTCGCCCTTGCCATCGCCATGTGCAACTCTGGGAGCGGCACCACCTATGGTGAAGAGGAGCGTGACCGGCGCTCGCTCCTCCCGCCTTTGCACCCACCCGGGAAACCTACTGCCGGTTTTATTCCATTCGGATCGTCACCACCTCGGAGATGCACCAGACCGATGAGGTCATTCTCATTGACCGATCTGCGGGGCATCGGTGGTTCGAGCTTCTCAATTGGCGAAAGGGATAATCACGAAGGGTTCTCCTAATTATTATCCTCGGCCTGCATCAGTTTGTTAGCTAAGGCTTGTTAGCTTTGTTGTTTGGTCTCTTAGATTTTTGGTAGTACTGCTGCTCTACAGGTGGGTTTCTCCCTCGTCTAAGCAAAACTGGAGTAAGGCCTTCCATTGATATTGTTTCGAATTTCTGTGTGTTTTGAGCCGAGGTTGGTTGAGCAAGTCATCAGCTGTGATAGATTTTCGAGGGCGGGTGGTTCTTTCGTAGAGAGAAGCTTACTCCCTGACTTCCCCTTTCTTTCCTCCGTCGTGCCGTGCCTGTGCTGCCGCCCTTCCTCCTTTTTCTTTCCCTTCTTCTTCCTCTCACTTTTTCCTCACCCCCAAAACCACCCCTCCTTGAAATCTGTGCATTTGGGTGCATTCGGATACCCCGGTAGAATGTCTAGATTTTAGGGAGGATGAGGGGGAAAGAAGGGGAATAAAAAGGAGGATGGATGGAGGAGAGAGGAGGAAGAAGATGGATGACACAGCGGGGATTGGTTTCTGGCGAAGGAGGTGGGCGGTGACCTATACATGTTCGGTGACAGGGCGGCAGGCGTGGGCTGTCATCAGTAAAACAGTAAAAGAGTAGGGATGAAATGGGGATACATCCGGTATTATTCTCAAATTTAAGTTAGGGCTGCCTTAGGTATTTTGTCGGCTGTATATAGTCCCACCCTTTGAGAAAACCGTCTTGTGGTGAGTAAAATAAGTTAGGGCTGCCTTGGGTATTTCGTCGGATGTATATATTCTCCCAGTCACTTTGCTCCCCTCTCATTGTAGAAGTAGAGTCTGGAGGTATATTGAGAGCATTGGAAGTCACGGATAAACTTATTTGTGCTTCGTGATGAATATCAACATTTATGCTACCATCACTACCTCCAATGGAAACTGCTTCCTTTCCATAGTAAAATGAGACCTCATCGAAAACAATCTCTCAGGATCATATATGCAGTTTTTTCCTTAGCATCTAATTTGGTCCTTTTGCTTCTTGCACATGAACTTATCAAATTGATCAAAAACTTTTGAAGTGTTTCACACTAGGTTTCTTACCAAATATCAGTTCATGAAGAAGTATCCCACAATAGTGGGACCATTCCTAGCTATGTGACTCATTATATATTGATCAAACATATGCGGGTGTTAAAGTCACCCTTTTGATACGGAGATGTACCTCTATTATGTAGTCGAGGGGGGGGGGGTTACACTTGGGCTCCTCTCATAATTTATTACATGAATAAGGATTTCACAATAGTGAGACCCCTTTTAACAATGAGACTTTATAATTTGGCAATACACATGAGGGTGTTAAAATCACCCATTTGACGCAAATATAAACCTCATGATATAGTCCCGGAGGGGGGGAGGGGGTATACTTGGATTCATCTCATAATCTGCTACATGAATAAGAATCCCACAATAATGGGAGCTCTCATAGCTATAAGATTTTTTTTTTGGCCATATACATATAAGTGTTAAAGGTACCCCTTTGATAAATAGATGTACCCTCCATGATATAGTAGGGGGTATACTTGGACTCCTATCATAATCTGGTATATGAATAAGGATTCCATAATAATGGAAACCGCTCTTAGCTATGAGACTCTTTATACTTTAGCCACACACATGCGGGTGTTAAAGTCACCCCTTTGACACATACATGTATCCCCCCATGGTGTAGTTGTGCGCGCGCGCGGGGGGTACACTTGGACTCATATTATAATATGCTATATGAATAAGGATCGCACAAAAATTGGGTCCGCCTAGTTATGAGACTTTATATTTTGGCCACACACATGAAGGTGTTAAAGTCACCCGTTCGACACATAGATGTACCCCCCTCCCAACGACGTAGTCGAGGAGGGGGGTGTACTTGGACTTCTATCATAATCTGCTATATGAATTACAATCCTAGTATAGTGGGACCCCTCCTAGCTATGAGACTTTATATTTTAGCCACATACATGCAAGTGTTAAGTCACCAATTTGACACATAGATACATCCCGTTGATGTTGTCAGGGGAATACACTTGTACTCCTATCATAATCTGTTACATAAATAAGGATCTCATAATAGTCGGACCCTTCTAGCTATGAGACTTTTTATATTTTGGCCACACACATGCAGGGGTTAAAGTCACCCCTTTTGCACATAGATTTATCCATCCTTGATGTAGTCGGGGGGTGGGGTTACACTTGAACACCTCTTATAATCTGTTACATAAATAAAGATCTCACAATGGTAGGACCTCATAGCTATAAGGCTCTATAGATGTAGAGGGGGGGGGGGGGGGGGGGGGGTAAACTTGGGCTCCTCTAATAATCTGCTATATGAATAAGGATCCCACAATAGTGGGATCCTCATAGATATGTGACTATTTATAATTTGGCAACACACATGAGGGTGTTAAAATCACCCATTTGACACATTAATGTACCATTATGATATAGTCGGGGCGGTACACTACGACACCTCTCATAATCTGTTATATGAATAAGGATCCTACAATAGTGGGACCCCTCATAGTAAGGAGACTTTATATTTTGGCAACACATACGGGATTTAAAGTTATCTCTTCGACATATAGCTGTACGCCACATGATGCATTCAAAGGGGTACACTTGGATTTCTCTCATAACCTACTGCATGAATATATAAGGATCCCACAATAGTAGGTCCCCTTTTAGCTATGTGACTCTTTATATTTTGGCCACACATATGAGGATTTTAAAGTCACCCTTTGATATATAGATGTCCCCCCTATGATGTAGTCAAGGGGGGCTATACTTGGACTTTTCTCATAATCTGCTAGATAAACAAGAATCCCATAATAGTGGGACCCCTCATAGCTATGAGACTATTTATATTTTGGCCATATACATGCGGGTGTTAAAGACACCCCTTTGACACATATATATACCCCCCATAATGTAGTAGGGGGGTACACTTGTACTCCTCGTATAATCTAATACATAAATAATGATCCCACAATAGTGAAATCTTTCCTAGCTATGAGACTCTTTATATTTTGACACACCATACAAGTATTGAAGTCACCCCTTTGACACATACTTGTACCCCGTCATGATATAGTTGGGGGGGATGGGGGGCGAGGGAGGGTAAACTTGTCTCATAATCTTCTACATGAATAAGGATCGTATAATAGCGGGACCCCTTCTAGTTATGACTCTTTATATTTTGGCCACACACATGCGGATGTTAAAAGTCACAAATTTAACACAAAGATGTACCCCCTATTATGTTAAAGAATCCTAAAATAATGGGACTCCTCTTAGCTGTGAGAATTTATATTTTGGCCATGCAAATGCAGGATTTAAAGTCATTCATTTGATAAATAGATATACCCCCCATGATGTAGTTGGAGGGGGGGGGGGAGGGTACACTTGGACTCCTCCCATAATTTGCTAATGAATAAGAATCACATAATAGTGGGATCCCCCTTAACTATGGGACTTTTTATATTTTTTCCACACACATCCGCCGCCACCTCTATTAATCATGCTCGCCTCTGGATGCCACCGCTGGTCGCGCCCAGCATCACTGCTTGCGCTCACCTCCGCCATGGTAACTTGAGAGAGATGGGAGAAAGAAGAGGCTAGTTGAGGGTACTTTCGGGATTCTCTAAAAGAAATTTGGTCTTGTTCACCAAACCGATTTGTTGGACTAGGGACCTTAGGCTAAATGCATCTTGTATGAGTATTGTTCACCGAAATTAACTGTTGTCAGGGACCTCTCACACATTAACCCAAAAAATAAAAGGAAAATTTTATTCATACCCCAAAAATCTATAATTAGCCCCCATTTCTAACAAACTTGAACACACCCCATTTTCTTCGATCATACCCCATTTCTATCCCAAAAATACCTTTCCCTTTTACACCCCACCTTGAATATACCCCATTTAAATGGCCCGCCCCATCTTGATCATACCCCATTCCTTTCCGATGTTGAAGCCCCATGAGTATAGTGACGTGGGGAGGTTTATTTTGATTATTTGTCATTCATTGATGGCTAGAGAGAGAGAGAGAGAGAGAGAGAGAGAGAGAGAGAGAGAGAGAGAGAGAGAGAGAGAGAGAGAGAGAGAGAGAGAGAGAGAGAGAGAGAGAGAGAGAGAGAGAGATGTCTATTTTCTTTCTCCATTGCTAGAGGGGTTAGATCTCGTTTGGAGTAATTCGATCGGGGGAATCCCGACTGCAATTCCTTTCCAATTGCAATCGATGCCCAAAATGTTATGTTTTAGGTTTTAGTTGGATGTGGGGTATAAGATAAGGTATAAATGATATTTTAAATTTTTTGATCAAGTTATTGTGAAACGGAAACACGCGATCTAGTGT